>JAECUM010055971.1:0-10679 GCA_016617855.1 Megalonaias nervosa | reverse complement strand
TACGTATATTTAGAAACAACACTTCAACAGTACATATATTTAGAAACAACACTTCAACAGTACGTATATTTAGAAACAACACTTCAACAGTACATATATTTAGAAACAACACTTCAACAGTACATATAGTTAGCACCTTCATTTTAATAGTACAATATTTTTTGGACCTAAACTTTGACAGTTAGTATAGTTATAACCTACACTTTAATAGTAACTATCGTTAGGGTTACATTTTGCCCGTACACAGGGTTAGTACCTACAGTTTGAGAATAGATACAGTTAGAACCTACGCTTTGACAGTTAGCATATTTAGGCTTTACACCGTGAATATATTTTTAGAACCCACACTTTGTCAGTAAATACAGTTAGTACCCAAACTGAAGAATATTCTGAAAAGAACATTTGTAGGTATTGATGAGATTTCAAATCTTTTGTGCCATTTTATGCCATTTCCTGAGTCAGGTAAGTTCTGCTTTGTATGAAAAAAGATCGTTTTGCTTTTCGTTTCAGAATTTGTGCAACTTTTATTAGGAGATAAATGGACGTATCCTGTGGAATAGCGTATCAAGATATCAACTAAGGGGCAAGACATCTTCCGTTTCCGGTTGTAAATCACATTCTTAACTGGTTTATTACGAGTAAATTCATCCATCGAGAACAAACTGTAATGACTTATAAGTGTTGTATTCTGCGTGTGCTAAACTATAATGCAACTTGTGGATGTAATGACTCTGGTTTCTAGAGACAGACAGACAGACAGACAATTTTGTTTGTTTCTGAAATATAAGCAAAACTATCCGTTGCAAACTTAGCTTCTATTGTATAAAAGAGTATGCTGCCAGCTACCAGGACAAATTAGGTAAATTCTGACAATTCCTATCCACGTTTAGAAAAAGAAAAAAATTGGTCCCGAAGTTCAGCTGCCGATGGCAAATTAATTTCTTAATATTTTCATGAAATCAAATTTAAATACTTCCAGTAAAACAATGATTTTGCATATCAAATGACAATTTAATAATAACACGTTTCATTTTTCTTACCAAAAAATGATTAATAGGTACATTCAGTAGGCATACAAATATGCGATTAGAAACAAACATAAACATCAGATTTGAAAAATGTTGTGGAGATAATAATGCCAATGAAAGTTAATTTCTCAATTTTGGAATAATGATAACTACGATATTATAGCATATAGTATTTTTTACACAAACAAACGTTAACAAGTCCTTCATTACAATGAAATCATTATTTCGATCAAAAGAGAATACTCTATTACTGTAGTTTTCTTACTAGCTTTAGCCGTTTTCTCCTTAAGTTGACTTTTATAAATTTCTTTCGGAATTATAGGTAACCTTGGACAGAAGCTGTCTTATACAAAATCGCCATGTTGAAATTTACCACTTTAGCTTTCGTATCACATAAAAGCGACGAAAAAATGACAAGAAAATGAAACGAAATGAAATGAAAGTGGCTTTACTTATACAACTTTGGACCATAAGCAATGTACAGTTTGCGTCTCCTGATATAACTTCAAATCTTAAATGTCTTGTTGTTTTGCAACAAATTCTTTAATAATTTAAGGTGATTTTTAAATTGTATCTATGTAGGTCTTGTATTTTGATGATTTGGTGTTTATAAAAATATAATTCCCTGAATCAGCAAGAAGGATCAGTCTACCGGTTCTCAGTTTCACCCACATTTTAATCTACAAGAAACGTGACATTCAGTTCTTCGCTGTCATCATCTTCACAAATTCTGCAAAGAAGATTTGTAGATATTGATACAGTAATGCTTTGTGTAACACAAAAATCATGACATTTTAGTCGGGTTTTACTGGTGTTTATCGTTTAAACTTGGGTTTTGGATAAATGTCGAGCAAACCGAATGCTGTTACCAACTAGAAACTCTCTTTCACAGGATGCTAGGAATATTGTTTGCTTGCTCATTGCAGACATTTTAAAACCGTATTAAATATAGAACTATATCTAATAATAAGTTTGACATATCACCTAACTATCACACGCTAAGCTTAGATGTTCGAATTATATAGTTACTATTAAAAGGTCGACAATTAGGAGTTGAAAGAGCTGAGAGATAATGTCCTTACTGTGTCTAAATCAGTTAACGGATATTCTTCAAGCTGAGTACCACTTCAACTGCGTTTGCTATTAAAATGCACATTTACCGGAAAGTAATTTAAAAAATAAAATAAAATATGACAAATGCACACATTGTAGAGAAATTACATAATTATAATCTGCTATATTGTTGATTGTGTTAATGTTGTGTGTCTTTAGAAACTCATGCAAAACAACTAGTCTGGTTGGACTCGGCCATTTTTATAGTATTTTCCCTACAAGGCTTTTGGTTTTCTTTGATTCATGGAATAGAGAATCAATTCGTTGTGAAGATAATCCGCTGTAAATGTATATAAATTAAGAACTATATTGTATTATGGACCAATCGCCTGAATTATGGAATAAAGTACATGTATAATTTTATTATCACTGTGACACATACCAACAAACTATAAGTGATTGACTGATTGCAGCTACATATCTCTCAATTTGACGACAGAATCAGAGTCATTTACTCATGAAATTCAACCTTTATTGAGAGAGAGAGAGAGAGAGAGAGAGAGAGAGAGAGAGAGAGAGAGAGAGAGAGAGAGACGAGCTGTCGCTTTTTGCGTGTCTGAAGAAATTTTCGAATCCATTTTCAAGCTCCATTCTAATTTTACCTTCAACAAGTATTTTTCGCCGAATTCAATTTAGAGATAGTGATCTTCTTCCGTAAGATATGCGTAAGTATTTCTCTAAATGCAAACACTTTGGACGGTTTTTGTGACTTACTTGTAATTGGACTGACAATTATTTCATTTGTCATAACCATTAACTATGTCTTCTGTAATGTTTATTTTGCTAGCCGAAGTAAGATTTGGACACCATGAATACCAAGCTTTCGTTGGCGGCCACCTCTGTGGCGTTTTTCTACAGAACCTATTGCACTGATTTTTCTTCAAGACTATCGTCACGGTAGATGGAGCCCTTCCCCTTATTTTAGCAATACTTCGAGAACTCGTCTTTCTTGCTATATCGCATTAGAATGTTCTTTTCGTCTTCATTTTTTTTTTATTTGGTTTTATTAGAAACGGATGTTATATTCGTCGAAGTAAAATAGTCCTTGCTATTGAAATATGTTTCTCATAATTAAATTAAACAATAAGTGTTGGCTAAAGGAGAGCTATGGTGTACCCGTCTCGTATGATTTAATAGAACAGTGTGCCAGACAATATTACAAGTAAAAAGGTTGTCTGTCGCATCAGAATTGTTTGCTCAGAATGTACGATGTAAAAAAGAGCAGTGTACCCGACATTGAATCGCACGTGCGGAGTTCCCGGTGACAGATGACGAGCCTCATCAAGTTATCTCTGGATTGTACCTTGCCTTTCTAGGGCACTTCAAATAAAAAGTAAAAGCAGGTCATTGTGATCACACGGGCTTTTTTATATACTAAGGCGTGAAATTTGATGAATGTGTAGTGTGTTCACATTTGAAATTAGAACAGGTTGGTAGAAGTGTTTGAAACTTGATGTGTGCTTTCACCTTTATCACTTACGTTTGCAACCATAAAATTAAATTGTGGTTTTCGTTAGCTACTTGTCTTGGCTAAGTAGCTATGCTAAATATTTATACGCCACCTTTTTGGCAGAGCATATTTTGCTATGACCGTCAGTCTGTCCCTGTAAGGTGCCCTTTTCGAATGATATCTTAATTCTTACAGTATGTACCTTCACCAAACTTTGTGGAAATCTTGCATTTGGGGTGAGGAATAAGCTTATTGATTTCAAGGTCAAAAGGTCAAAGGTTAAAATAACTGTGACAGACTGAAGAAAGTGTCAAACACAATAACATTAGCTATACACAACATACCTGGTACAACATTTTAGGTATCTTCCCTTTAGAGTAAGCAAGAAAATCCTATAAATTTTGTGGTTTAAAGGTCGATGGTCAAGGCCACCGTTACTGAAGATTAAAAGTGGTTTTCAAATCAAAGTCACAACTTCTGAGGAAATATAAATGGTGTCCGTGCAATAACATTAGTTATACATCACAGACCCAGACCAAACTTTGTAGGTAGCTTGCACTTTGGGCACGGAATATCGAATTTGGTTTCAAAAGGTCAAAGATCAAAGTCACCGTAGCAGAAAAAATAAAATAGTGTCCGCACAAGAACATTAATTCCAAATACCTGAATCAAACTTTGTGTATAGCTTGTACTTTTGGTAAGAAAGAAGCCTATCGATTCAAAGGCCAAAACGTCAAATGTCGATATCACTGTAATTTAAAGAATAAAATGGCTTCTGTACCGCTACTTCCACATCACAGACCAAACGTTGTGAAAAGCTTGCACTTATGTAAGAAGTCTATCCTTTCGGATGGTCAAAATTTTAAACATTAAAGTCATGGTGACTGAAAGAAGAAATATGGTTTCTGAACAAACAAATGTTCTTGATTTCATGTTGCATTACCAAAGTTGGTGGGTAATTTGCACGTCAGGTAAGAACGAAGTATGTTGATATGGGGGTGAACATGTCAAAGATCGTGGTTACCCTGACTGAAAGAAGAGAAATGGTTTTTAATATGAACTTTAGTTCTAGACCACGTACCTTGGGGAGTCTGTACTCTAGGAATGACAGAAGTTTGTTGATTTCGGGATGAATAGGTCAAAGAAAACTTGATTTTGCAGAATAACACGTTCCTTGACTATATTTTGTGGTTGGCTTGCGCTCAGAGTAATAAACAACCTATAGTTTCTGGGGTCTAGGGGTTAGGTGTCCCTGTCATGGTAAGTCTGATAACAAAATAATAATTTTTGCACAATAACTTCAATTCAAAACCTTGACCAAAGATTCGGGCCATTGAGACCTATTTGTCACTATCTCCGGAGTCAACTATTGGCTACTATTTCCTCCCTAGATGACAATTAAACACGGGGTGAACGTATAACGTGCCGTTTACATTACTCTTTTTACATTATGTACTTAGGAAACAGTCAGGACAGAATTCTACAGAAATTCCTGTTGATTTGTTCGTAGTAGAGACCTTCAAGAGTTTGTCAATTATATTGGTAAAATAAGAGAATAAACATTTGCTTTGCATTAATCACGTGGCTGGAAAATAGTAACAACTGCCTCATGCAAGTTCACTCGCGTCCAGTGCTTTTCTTGTCTTCAGGTGTCGTTTCTTTATGTTCTCGAGCTATTGTGTTCTTACGATAGTGGTTTACTTGTGGAGTTTAGCAGACGACTTATCGACTCCGTTATTGGTAGAATTTGCTTAGCTATACATTTCTGATACATTAGTAATAATAATAGGTAGGGTATAGTCGCGTAACTTACCCAAACGCAACGTAAACGCAGTAAACATGATGCAAAACTTCTGTCATGATGCTGTATATATGCACCATATTTTACACGAAGGACTTTATTATTATTATTATTATTATTGCTGTTGTTGTTGTTGTTGTTGTTGTTGTAGTTGTTGTTTTAATAAGCCAAAGGGGTCTCTTTACCGATCGAATTCACAGCTGGCTTGAATCTTGCTTTAAGTCACTTGTTGTCCCTTATTTCCAAGGACTTCTAGACAACAGTCGTTGTCTACTGGAAATTCCAACGAACCCAGACTATAAATAATTTACTCTAATAAGTGCATGACCACAAATATCACAACTGTACATTTACATCACAACTTCACAATTGCATGCCAGCCTCACGCACTGCATGGTTTCTCCTTATTACATTTCCGTAACGTAGTGCCAGTATTTCACGCAGTGAAAATATACAACTCAAACATCAAAGACAGGGAACAATTTTCCTACTTTGCCCTAGGTCAGTCAAATCATGATTTGAAGCCTCATTTCGCCTTTAACTCTACACGATATTTACCATCATAACAACAATAAAAGGCGTCTCCAGATAATGGAACAGTCCCTTCTCAATTATTCCACTGTACAATTTATCAGTCCCTATCACAAATACTTCATATGGAGACATAAAATCAATCCACACAATTAGATTTTAATTGGAATTCCTTGACCCATGGACATTTATGCACTTCTGACCTGAACTCACTGCAAAACTTAAACCATGCAGTCATGAAATCCCATCAACACTGCACTCTGTGACGTTTGCTACAAGTAATTGGCTAATTATTCGGGCTAAGCACTATGTTCCCAACACTGACTTCCCGTAATCAAACAAGTAATCAAACAAATCTAATAAATCCTTAAAATGGAGAGGTATATAGGAATGGCGCACACCCCAAATTTATTACATTATTTTTATTATTCTCATCCAGGTACCTTTTAAATGTAATTTCCTGTTCTTTTCTTCTCTCATGATCGGACCACCTCCAATGCCCTAAGATGTCAAAGACCTACCGCTGTTTTCTTGCTGTTCTAGTGAAATTGATGTTTCAGCATGGGGTCTGGTTTTTCTACTTTTTGTGGAGTTTGCAGGCTCTAAATTGTGGGTTGCAATTCCTTGTGCTTCCAGGCTTCTGCGTTTTCCAGATCTTTCTAAACTATCTACATCATTTACTTTCACACTTTATCTTTGGCCTTATGTGTGAAGTGCAAGCCTCCTTGTACCGGCCGTCTATGCTGAAGACCAGGTTCCTCTCTTTTCAATTAGTACCATGTTTTGCTTACTGTGCTGTATTCCGTAGCCGATCTGGATGGTGCATTCCCACTGGATTTAGACCTTGCTGTTGTCAAATACATTCTCTCTTTCGCGTAGACCACTTGTTTGTACGCTCAAGCCCATACTTCTTAACAGCTGACAGTGATGGTCTTGGACTAGTTTTGCTGAGAAGAGTGTTTAATGCGACCAGGAAACATTGCGACACTTACTGATCAGGTAACTGATTTTATCATCCTTACATCAGCACATTTTACGCAATGGCGAGATATCATAATTGTATACTCTCCCTTTGTCCTTGCTGACCATGAGTACCTGGTCCTGCACTGCCATTACTAATCATGTATGTTCCAATCTTTAGTTCTCCCAGTTAGAGCCATTTGAATGTGCCCTAACCAACTTAATGTTCTGTTTCTTTTACTAACTTCCCATGCATTGCCTTCATCCTCCATCACAATGTTCTGTTTTTCGCTTCCTCTGGCGTCATGAGTACGCCATTCTCACAAGCCTACGAACACCATTCTCTCAGGCCTGCGTAGCCTGTATCACAAGACTACGTACACTGTTCTCACAAGCCTGTGTACACCACTCTCTCAGGCGTATGTATACTATCCTCACAAGCCTGCGAATACCATTTTGTCAGGCCTGGGTAACTATTATCACAAGCCTGCGTACACTATTCTCACAAGCCTGCGTACTCTATTCTCTCAGGCCTACGTACACTATTCTCGCTGCGCACACTATTCTCTCAGTCCTATGTATACTAGTCAGGCTTGTGTACACTATTCTCCTAAGCCTGCGAACACCATTCTGTCAGGTCTGGGTAACTATTATCACAAGCCTGCGTACACTATTCTCACAAGTCTGTGTATACCACTCTCTCAGGCCTATGTATACTAGTCTCACAAGCCTGTGAAAACCATTCTTTCAGGCATGCTTAACCATTATCACAATACTACGTAAATAAAGTAGACTTTGCTTGCAATATACTACACTACCTTGCAAATAAGGAGTACACTTTTAGACTTTCTCCATTGGGTTTTGCGCGTTATAGACGCGTAACTAAAATCAAACGATGTATTGTATTAAACCTAATGTAACTTCATTATAACTGAATATTCATAATGTTATTGTACCAATCTCTCGTACGAAAGTATTGATTAGTTACTTTCAGGGGATTTCCATTTTTCTTGGCATCCCTGAAAATCGGAATACATTTGGAGGTATTATTTCTCAACGAAACATAATGAGAAAAACTAGAACCTCAAATTGATTTAAATAAGGAGAAATATTGATATATTATCAAATTTTGTGATGATTCCCAAAAGCAGATGCTACTCTTACTCGCTACCCTGTTTCGACGACGTTCACGATCCTATGTAGTATAATTCTTGATAAAAAAAAAAAAAAAAGATAATTTTGCTCTCGAAGCAGCAAAAGAGCAAGTTGATCTCAGGTTGATTCAATTGATTATGATAAGAGTTTTACACAAAATATTTGGAAAGATATAGTTTGTCAAACCCTGCTCTATGAGTTATCTAAGTATATATTTCAATGCTTTTCTAACCATTCATTACGCATGGCATGTGCGAACAATTGCGTGATGACATATGGAACCGACATTTATAGAAGTTGCCAGTGGAGCATGTTGAATATCTATGTCATTCACAAACTTTACATAATTATCAATCATACGACGTGTGCACACCTACTCCCCTGCCCCAACATTTATTTTATATAAAACAATTGCTCTCAACGAATATGCCAATTGGTTTAATGCCAGTTGCTTTAATTGAATATGTAAATTGCTTTAAATGAATATGTCAATTGCTGAAGAGGCCAATGGTTTAAATGAATATGTCAATTGCTTTAAATGAATATGTCAATTGCTGAAGAGGCCAATGGTTTAAATGAATATGTCAATTGCTTTAAATGAATATGTCAACTGCTGAAGATGCCAATGGTTTAAATGAATTTGTCAATTGCTTTAAATGAATATGCCAAGATGGTGAACAAAGAGAATATATTTTTCCAGGACACTTTTTGATCAACTATTTACTTTTAAGTGAAACTCAGAGTTTTAAAATTGAAAGGAATTTAAGATTAAAACTTTAGATTGAAAAACAACTTGGTATAGAAGTGCACAACCATCGTCAAGCCAGTATAGTCCCAGATGGTATTCATGCTGCCGCCTCAAACAGACTTATCCAATTTCCATAATATCGGCTCGTGGAAAGATGTCATATGATCTAGTCATATACATGTATACTCTAATATATAGCTTATAAATATGAAATAGAAAAGAACATCTGTCTTGAAATAAAACGAAGGAGTTTTAGATTTGGCAGTTGGTGACAGCCGGAAAATTTCACTCTCAATATATCGTCATAAGGTGGGCACCTAGACATGAGAAAGAAAGGAAGACAAAGACGTAGAATGGTAAAAGCAGAGCTAAAAGTTAGGGTTCACTTGGAACTCTTCTGACGATACAGCATAATTGCAGATATGTCACAATGTTTTATAAGTAGCTCCACCGCAACTTTCTTCGCTGGGATAAAACGTATTTACTCAGTTTGTAAGCCAGCCCTGACAAGTAGTGAGACCAGGAAATGCAAGAACGCCGAAGTGTGCCTTGTCACTAATGTAATAACCGAGAGTAGTTTCAATCTGGATGCTGCTAGATTCATTGCAGAATATGATTTAATCGTCCGAGGAGTTCTGAGTGAGATGGGAGTGTGAGCAGAAGTGCCAGTGAGACGAACGATGAGAATAAACGAGGCTGGAAATGGGGTTGCTGGGGAATAAAAAAAGGAGTGACGGGAGCGAATTTACCTTCATAGTTAACCTGACCATCCCCATCAACATCAGCTTCCTTGATCATCTCATCCACGTCTTCATCCGTAAGTTTCTCCCCTAAGTTAGTCATGACATGACGCAACTCCGCTGCACTGATCAATCCATTCCCGTCCTTATCGAACACCCTAAACGCTTCTCTGATTTCATCATCTCCTTCAGATTGCGCTGCCTTCTTTTCCATAAGAATCAAAAACTCAGGAAAGTCTATGCAACCACTACCTAAGTGTGGAAAGAGTTAAAAGGGTTGTATAATTTCGTAAAATACTCAAATACGATATAATAGTTATCGCCCTTGACATGTAGTAGTTATCGCCCTTAACAGGCATGTATATTACTTCAAGTGAATGTAACTGAAGTGGCCTCTGAAAATAATTGTTTGCTTACTAAAAGTACTCTTTTCAAAATGATGGCGTATGGGACTTTACAAAAACTTGCTAAGCTATTCGGTTGCTTAATAACGGCATCTTTAAGGCTGGAGTGGGTGCATAACTACATATATTCGAGAGGCGAGTACAATATGTAAATAGTGATACTTATGATCTAGACGTTTGTGTCAGCTTTTCAAAGACGTAGGCAAAGATCAGCTAGATAAATGAGAACTTGTTCCAAGTTTGCCAAGAACTACCATCTTTTCAGGACCAAATAATACATGATGAGAAAGTGTAAGAACTTGATAATTTGAAGACTAAACAATTTATTCGAAATCTACATGTCCTTTTTTAAAAAAAAGTGCGATGTTGGCGTTTTATACTCAACATGTTAGAATATACAGTAAACGCATTTATACTCGCGCAACCATATCTTCTTCGTTTTGCGCAATAAACAATTTCTGGTCCAAAATCAGTTGAATGGATATCTGTACTTAAATTCCGTCCAAATACTGTTTTGCGCATTTTTTGGCGAAAATATTTTACGGTCAGTCCATAGCTGCCAAACTCCAAGTACAAAAATACTGATTGCTTATGACAAAAATACTGATTTTCAGGACCAAGTACTGATTTTTAAAATTTTAATGTATATGTAACTACTTACAACAGATACAACCATCAGTAAAGTAGGACAGTGCCTTACATAATTATTTAATGTCAAAGATGCATGTGTTGCACACTTGCACCTTCTG
>JAECUM010055970.1:0-33082 GCA_016617855.1 Megalonaias nervosa | reverse complement strand
AGACAGAATTGAGTTACAATAGTCCAGTCTTGAAAGTACTAAGGAACACACAAGTGTTTTAGTGGCATCAACTGAAAGATACTTGCGAATGGAGCTGATGCGTCTCAGCTCAAGATATGCAGCCTTGCATATGTTCATGACATGTTGGTGCAATGAGAGAGTACTGTCAAGAGTAACAACGAGGTTTCGTACTGACTGTGAATTTAATGTTGGTAACAATAGAGAGTAACCATGCAAAAGAGACAGTATGGGTGCAGTAGAGAGTAAGTATGCAGTAGAGACAATGTGTGTGCAGTAGAGTAAGCATGCAGTTGATACAGTGTGGGTGCAGTTGAGAGATTAAGCATGTAGTAGCAAGCATTAAGCATGTAGTAGCAACAGTGTGGGTGGAAAAGGCAAAGTAAGTATGCAGTAAAGACAGCATGGGTGCAGTAGGGAGAGTAAGCATGAACTAGACGGTGGGTTAGAGGTGAGTATTGCCAGTTTAAATATATAGTATCCCCTCCCCAACAGTATGTACCCCCCTATCAATTTTAAAAACTAATGACATTTAAAAAAACGATAGAAAAAATGCACAAAACTTTGTCATTTCAATGATTAATTTATAATTTGCAACCCGATCAGTTTCAGCCTCTAAATGTATGTTAATAAGAGTTGAACTTTTTTATTTTGTTTTAGAGAAACGGTGGATGCAGATGACAGATTTTATTTGTAATGGACTGTATAGTAACCAGAAAAGGACAGTGAGCAGCCTGGTTGTTTACATTAACAGCTTCCATTTTGTTTGAAATGCCAAAGATGGCAATGTTAGCAGCTCTCTGGCAATAATAGATTAGAAATTATAAAATGATGAATGAAAGGACTAAGTTTTGTACACTTTTTATATCCTTGTCTTTTTAAGTTATAAAGTCACTATACGAGTACAAACTGCTGAGAGTGTAGGTGAATACAACAGATGATTGTATAGGAATACATATTGATACATACTGCTGCCAATTTGAAAACCACAAACTAATACCAACTGTCAAATAGATTTGCTGAGTCTGTAAGTATTATTATAATAAACAATATGCTCTGCCAATTGTGTTTCTTCTTATTTAAAAAAAAGAAATGAAAAAGATCTTGCTTATGGTCGGGTAAGGAAAGAAAGCATGCTGATAAAAGATAAGTAATGGAAAAAAGATCAAGTGAAAGAAACTAGATTTGAGCTAATCTCCAAAGACTGACAGAATTAATGTACTGTTAACTGCTGATTAGAAGACTGGATCTGACTCACAAACTGATTTTTCGAGAATGGTGTGGACACAGCAGTTGAAATGGACATTGCAGATGAATTGGGACCAATAGTCAGAGACAGATGGTGGTGATGCATGTACATTATAGATTAGTTGTCCATCTGGAATATTTTACACTTTCAAAGCACCTACAGCATGCTGCCAGTGACAGATCAATTTCACCAATATAATTATAATTAAAACTGAAATGATTCCTGAGATTATTCTTTGCCTGCTTATTTTCAAAACATCTTGATTCACTAATGACTGACTATACTAAGACAAAATAATATACAGTTAGGGAAAAATACAGACATGAAAACTGTACTGATATGAATTGCAACAGAGTAGGGTACTGAGATGCTGATATATCATTACACCCCTAGTATGGGTGCAGTGGAGTATGAGTACAGGAAAGAGTAGTATGGGTGAAGTGGAGTATGAGTACAGGAAAGAGTAGTATGGGTGCAGTGGAGTATCAGTACAGGAAAGAGTAGTATGGGTGCAGCAAGGCTTTTTCTGATACTGTATTACTCATATTTTCAAAATCCTTCACTGTAATAGTAACTAAAAAAATTGCCTGCATTGTAAAAATATCAATAATACCAAGTATCTTCTTATCTCCTTCATTTTCTGCATCATCTCCATGGTAGAAGTACCAGCCAGAGAATCCCAACATGAAATGGAAGCCTTCCACTTTATGCTGAAGCCTTTCCTGAGTCTGAACCATGGCCTGCAATCAGAAATGAACAACTGAGAGCAGAGTACAAAATCAGCAAAAATAGTAAAGTGGGGGATAAAAAAAGAAAGAGAAGGCGAAATGGTGGTGACAATATACACGAAAGGTGGATCAAAAAGTGGAATTTTGGGAAAGATACAGTTATGTAATAGTTCAGAAATTATAAGTGACATTATTAAATTTTTTAATACAAGTTTTGTGCAAAATGAAAATATGATAATTCTGAATATATTAAAAGTTATTAATTCTACAGTTCCAGTGAAGACTTACAAAAGCATTTAGATCTGTACTCCAAATGTGGTCAGGTAGATACAAATACCACCATACTATATAAGCAGTGTTAGATGACAAAGTGTGATATATTCCTAGAACTCAAGAACTTGTATGCCAATGGTAACTGAAGTTGTCTGTACCTGGCAGAAGTTGAACATTTCAAATGACCTGAACACACTTGTCACTTGGTCACACTAAGTCGCCATGTAGTCAGGCTACATGTAGTTTGGACAGATGGTAAGGGACACACATGGAATTCTGTTAGGATGCATAGTAACTCCTCCATCTCCAAGCTGAATTGACCAATAGGGAACTTCAATTACATCCTTAAGTTATAACCTGTCAATCACCGAGCTGACCAATAGGGAACTTCAATTACAGACTTAAGTAATAATCCATGAACCACTGAATGTCAATATAAAACTTGGAATGTAATGTTAGATGCAGATCTTTGAAAGGAAAGTAAGGAAAGTCAGTACCTTCAATGAGTTAATTAGTTATGCAGTTCAGTCAGTGATTTCAGACTGGAGTAGAATTATAAAGACCAGTTTAGTACAACTATGACTGCAAATGATGTCTTTCAAAGCTGATATGAAGGATTTTTAATGGGCCACAAAATGCAAACAATAAATATGGTGAAATTCTATTGAGTATAATGTGTTTACTAAGTGAAACTATATTTGGAATTTATTATGGACAGCATAAGATGAGCATTTAATGTGTTATTATAATTATGCAATGTCTGTGAATAAATCTGTTGTGAACTAGAATGTAGTGTTGTGAGCTAATTCCCCAGCACACAAACACAAATTTTCCTCACTTGCTGTTTCATATATTCATGAAATATACAATCGACCTTAGCAGATAACGTCAATAACAATAACTAGATCCTTGACATCCTGAAATAATTGTATAGAAATCATTAACATGTTCCATACAACAATCAATATCTTCAAAATATTCACATATGCATGCAGATTAGTAATGATGTTTATGAAATGTTCAGTTACAAGTGTCCATTACATCTTATTTCTGTTTAAAGAAAATCTCTAAATGTGAAATCACTCAATCCAGCATATCATTCCAGAACCTCTGCATTTCTAGAACAATTCAAGTATTATTGCATGGTTTGAGGGTTTCACATGTACAGGTCTACTGTGATACCATGATAAGAGAAACTCCGAGTAACGAGGCTGATGGAGTCAAGATCAGTGAGAAACATGCCGCATCCATCATCAAAAATGGTATTGCAGTTGACCATATCCCTAAAAAAATTTAATTGGTTGCAAAGTACTTTTATCACAGAGGAAGAACAAAGTGCAAAATTATTGGGAGGGGGAACAGCTCGAAATTACCACATGGATGTCTCTAAGTGCCAAACATTTTAATATTAGCAGGTTATAGAAGAGACCTAATACAGCAGCCATACTCAAAATCACAAAATATAAATATACCCTGGTGATATGTAGTCATTGTTTATTCTTTTCATGATCTCTGTATGTCTCTCTTACACACAAACACACACTGATACCATAATATTTCAAAGATCTTTAAGATTCATCAATTGAAAGTATATTTACTTCACCTCTCTCTCTCTGCTGTATGAAATATGTAATTAGACTCACATAAGTAGACTCACATAAGCTGAATTACAGTAATGCTTATAACTCTCAGTAACATGTATTTCTTTTAGGGGAGGGGTTAACTAATTTCCATTATGCAATACTTCCCTATTATTGTTACAATGCTTTCACTTCTTGTGCTAATCCCCAGTCTAAGGTGAATTCCCTTTTGCAATTAGTAACTGGAGGCCTAGACCAAAAAGAAAGACCCAGTCTGATGCCTTAGTCATTTAGTCATCTGGAATATACTTGGAAAAAGATACTTAAGAAAAGGTAGGTTAAGAGGACATTTGGTAATAATAACAGGTAGGTAGTACATAATTAAAACTATTTTACTCCACAAAACAACCTTTTAATAGCGCAATAGATTACCTGTTATTATTAAATTGCTGACTTTCAAAGTTTGGAGAGAGGCTGGTGGCCCCATAAATAAGCATACTACACATTGCCAGAATGGTGCTGCACACAGGAGGATAGCCTTTTAACAACTTGCTGGGTTGAAACAATTGGGCCAGATATGTAAATGCCTTCACTCTGATGCACCAGTGAATTAAGGTTGAACAAAGAGAAGGTGGAAAGAGGTTGCTAGAAGCAACTTTCGTAACATCATCCAAAGAAGAAGAATAAAGAAAGACCCAAGATGCAGCAATAACCATAAACCCAAGGTTTTGATTCTCATGAAAGAAAGATTGATAAACTCTTTTAATAGAATAATCCACCCAATGACAGTGTCTTCTGAAATATTAGTGGTACCCCTGCGAGGAAGAAAGAGACATTTCCAAAGATGTATGTTCCCATTTGATACAGCCCAGTAGAAACATGGGGCTAGGGATTTCAATGTGTTCCGGAGCAACCAAAGGTAGCTGATTCTTGGCCAGAAACCTTCGTTGGCAAAGAAGTGAGACTGAGTTTCAGTTGCCATGGCACTGATAAAATCTCATGCAAAGTCTTCCTTGGAACTAAATATTGCTGTGTTCAAGCTCACCATCAGGGAGGCAGAAATGAGTTGACAACGCAGTTTTCTCCAACACTCTTGCTATGACAGGCAGTATCTGTGTGATCCTGTCAGGGGAAACATGATCTGTCCCTTGATTTGCGAAGAAACTAATCTCGTGTAAGTGAAATTCTGAGAAGAAAATCAGAAAGTGAGGTCTAATTTGGTACTGAATGGGATATTAGGAAGAGGAGGCAATGGCAGGGGAAGGAATTTCCTTCCATAAGAGTGGAAGAATCCATTAACATCCTGTCCTGGCCCTTTCGACATCCCCATTTCATCAATTTGAATGTATGAAAGGTGAGGAGCTTTAAAGAGAGTCTTGAGGTTTTGCTGGTACCCATGCTTAAAAGTTTTTGATGTAGACCCAGAGACTTCTTGCAGGTAGGGTCACTTCTTAGCTGGTTTAACCAGGCCTGAAACCACTGCTGATTTGAGATCTTGAGAGGCCATTGTAGGCATTAAGGTGTCAAATAAGGACTCTGTATTCAGTAGAGTTGCTTTAACTGGTCTTTGCTGTGTTCCAGCAAAACCTTTAAAGTATCTAAGGTGACAACTCTACAGAGGTAAAGAAAAAGCACTGCCAAACGAGACACAGTTGTCACAAGCAAGTGCCTGTCTTGCCAACAGCCTCCTGTAGTCTATCCAAGAAGGTTACTGACGGAGATTCTTCACTCAAATAGTTGAAGGAGGCTGCTGCAAACAGACAGGCAAGTGAAACTATGGTAACCAAGGTTAGAGCCTTAAGCCCCACATCAGCACTAGGATACAGGTCCAGATCCCCATTGATATCCTTACCTTAAATGCTCCTGAATCCATAAGAGACTGAGAACTTAAGTGACCAAGCAGGCAAATGCAACCTTGTAGCTCCCTACTGAAACAAGACTTTATGTCAACTTCAGAACTATACCCTTACCATACCAGAGTGGGGAAGCAGCAAAAGGTCAGTTATTTTCTGAACCTCTGAAAGTGTCTCCAAACTGGAAAGGATCCCAATGTTCTAGAGACCACAAGTCTTTGGACACAGATCTGAGCAGAAGGAGAAGAGTGGCAGCTCCCATCTTTTTCCTTCATTAACAAAGCTGGAGGAGTAGATGGGAAGTGCCTACCATCCTCCCAGTCCAATGACCACTGACCAATGGAGCCATAGGAAAGTCATATATGGTGCCATGGGGGTGGGGTGAAAGCAGACATCCCAAACTCACCACCTGGTTGGGGGGTACTACATGTAGATTAAACAGAAACGTAAGGAAAGTGGTGGATTGAATTGGTCCCTTACCCAAAAAGCAGGTTGATCTCTGGTCCCAAATGGGAAACAATGATGCTGCTAGGGACTGTTCCTATCATCTCAAATAAAATCACTGGGGCTGGCAGGGCAAGGGTCAAAGTCTGATGTCTGATGACCAGTAATGGATGAACAATAATTAGTACCTGGTGACAGATTAGTGCCCAATCACAGATGCCCAGTGACTGGCATGTCACCCCGCCCAGTGAATGCTGCCTAGTAACCAACACCTGGTTCTTGGTTACCAGCCACTGACCCGACAGGCAATGAAGATATCTCAAGGAGTCCCTATTCCATGAACTCAAGTTATTTAATGATCCTGAACTCTTTGATAAGAAAATTCATGACCACACATTCCTTGGGCTGGCAACTACCTTGCGATGGGAAGTACTACTGATCCCCTCTGATATTAACATGTTGGCAACTTTCCTGACTGGAAAATGCCACTGAACCATCCATGGATCGGTGTGCTGCTCACTTCCTTACACTGGGAAGTGGTACCGATCCCTATTAGGATCAGCATGTTGGTGACTTTCTTTAATCAGTAAGTGCCACTGATCCCTCCCTGGATTGGAAGAGATCCACCAGAAAAGAAACGGAGGAAGTAGTATCCTTCTTCCTGCCACTGGTGACCCTCTGTTAGATCCCACACCTCATCTGATCACAAAGCAAATAAAGGGCATCCATCCATGTGAATGCACTTAGCACATGCCCAGCAGAATGGGTAGGTGTCCCATGCATGGAGCTGTTTTATGGCTGCATTTGCCAACTTCTTACAGCATGCTAAAAGGATGAAAGATAGTTTACAAAAAGAAACATATGACTGGAACAAAACTGAAGAATATAATACCTATCCAAACACAGGTATCAACAAGATGGATAAAATTGTGGAAACACTGTTTTACTAGATCAAAAATCAAACATATGACAAATAAGTACATCAATAAATGTAAATAAATGGGAGGACTCAGGAAATTAGGTCAACTAAATTAATGAAAATCATGAGTACCCAGAGACACATGTTATTCTGCACAAACGACAATATTCCAACTGACAAAAAAAGTGACCCAGATATGGGGCTGGACTGTTTGTTGTTTTATTTTTCTCCAGGATCCAATTGATACACTTTACAGTACTGATTAGTCTCAAGTCGGTGTTTAGAGAGCAAAAATTATGAATTAATTAAAGACAAGCTCGAACTGAATGATCATGTACATTTTAATTTTTGTGTACATTGTGTGTGTTTGCAGGTATAATTACAATTCTAACACTAGATGAGGAAATAAAAAGATACAAAACACTATTAAGCCATGTTTAACTGTTTTGAAAAAAGAAAGATACTGAGAGTGCTCAAAGAATATTTCAAACACCTTCCCAGGATAAGTAGTTTTAATATTACTTGCCCAAACTCAAATTCTTCTTGCCCCAAAAGGTCATACTTTTTATACCATTTTTGTAACATAGTGTTAAAACCATTATGCTTTAAATAAAGAAAGAAATATAAAAATACTTTAAATTGAGTCTTCTTCTGTTCATTTGCCTCTCAAAATAGTGTACTTTAAAAGGAAATAAAAATGCAAACTTGTTTTCTAAATTTTGATTTGATCTGATTTCATGAAAGTAGTATTTACTTAAGGTCCTGACACAAACCAGTACTCAGCATCAAAATAATTTATTGCTCAATAATAAATTTTCGTCTTTATTGACTGGATCAGCAGAGTTGATGTTCATAAGCATTTGATGTCTGTCCTGCTTTACAATTTCTCTCGAATGTATACTTTATTATGCTTTACAATTTCTCTCGAATGTATACTTTTGATACTGTTCCTGTGACTTAATCATCATTCAGATTCTGCTATAGTGGGCATACAACACAATTTCATAAAATTTTACAAATCCTGTATATTCACATGAGAATTCTTAATAATTGTGGCATACGGTTCTGCTCTTGGGACATCTGACTGTTTGTACATCTTCAGATTTGTTGTCAGGTTCATCTGATGTCAGTGTATTTGATCATGATCTGTACATAACAGTATTCAGCAGACTTGAAGTAGTTTTATTTTCTAAACACATGAATTGTCACGTTGCTCAACTGAAGTTGAAAAAAAAAGGTAAGAGAACCATGGGTCATTTTTATTTCAATCAGTGGAAAACAACACAACAACTGGAAATTTTGTACAGCAAGTCAGTGGACGTGTCACAATCACAAAACTTTCCCACATCATTATATCCTGTTTCTTTAAGGTGAAAAACATCATTTGGATGCTAACTTCTTAGCTTAGATTAGCTGTCAAATAACCTCACAGATACTAGTCAATATATTTAACTGGTGCTGCAATACCCTATTAGCGTGAGCAAGAGCCTGCTCGTTCATGAAGGATAAATGAGTTCTAATGATAGGTAACCAATATGGAGAACATAAATAGTACTGTTCTACATTCACAAGTCACATGCTTTGCTTTCTATATGAAGCCCTAGCTGCGATACTAGAAAGCAGCCTCTTCATACTGGTGAGGGACCTAATTGTGGAGCCCCCGCAGGGGCTGAATATTGCAAATTTCCCAACATCTTTCAAGAATTTGAAAATAAAAATGCTGCATTTCATTGGCACTCTAGGTTTTGTTGGGCAAAATGAATAACACTTTTGCTTTAGAAGCCTAAAGAGTAACTCCTTCAGAATATAGGAGGGGATTTAGAGTGGCCTCAGGAATTGGACTACCCATTTGTTTAGTATTGAATGAACATACGGAAAGCAGATAAAGTGTCATGCAATGTTCTGTAATTTCAATCAGAAACAAATTTTTTATTGTGTTCACAAATTATCTGAAATTCTTCTTTCATAAAAAATGGAAGGTCAAATGAATACAAGGATCTTAAAATTATTTATCCCAAAAATTTTTTCAAAGTTTGACTATTTAAAGGTTTGAATTTTTTTACAGGAATTAACTGTGGAAGGCATACCATTAATATGGATTTATCATAGAAGAATATTATGGTAAAAAACCTTATAAATGAAATCTTACCTCTACATCTTTGGCTTTAATTCTTGTTCCAATAGCACCAACAAAAACATCATCTACATCCACCTGAATGTAGCGTTCTAGAGGTAGACTTAACTTTCCATGGGAAAGATAGGAAATACTGTCCAACAGCAATGGATGATGCAACCAAAATTTTAGATTATTTCCAAATAATATCTTTTTAATTCCATCTATTTTTCCTGTGTCTAATAAGGCTGTGATAAGAGTTCCATTAATCATATCATATCCTGGACTTGCATTCTTGTAAAATGGCTCAGCAATCTGTGCATAAGCCAATGGTTCAAATGCAGTGTGGTTTGGATGAAACACTGTCCAATCATCATCTGGCATTCTTTCCTCAATTAACTCTCCTGGTCTGATAATCCTCCAAACATCAGAAACCATGTTTAGTCTATAGTTCTTAATAGCTAAATTATATTGTAAAAGAAGTGGATAATCTGGGATTCTTTCAAATTCGATCCCAAATTCATCTGGAGAACTAACAAAAAAGATCATTCCAACATCAAAATCTTTACAGTATTTATCAACCAGCTGCCTGTTCCAATAAGCCATATTTACATATGATTGAAGATGCTCAAATATCACAACCCCGAAACGACCCTTTTCAAAGTGAGTCAATGCTGGTAATTTTCCTCCTGTGTCTTCCACTTTGTACTCAAATCTTGCTGCTGATAACGCTGCCATTATCTTTTTAGCTGATTTAGTATATGGAGTTTCTAGCAAAACAAGGACACGTTTTCCAATTCGAACGTTTCCCGGTGTATCGTGGTTTCGTGCCATTTGGTCAAAGAGACCAAGGTCTTTATCAAGACGACATCGTATATTAGGTACTGGTGGCAATGATGGTATTTTTGTGTATTTTGAAGAGTGAAGATAACAGTAATTCAAAATCACAAATGACACAACACTGAATATTAACACAATGGCTAAACCTTCCTTAAGGTGCATCTTCTTTTCAAAAGAATGCGACAGGCCACATTCTTTATGTTTTCAAAATGGCGCCTTAGAGACATTTCTATCTCTACATATAACCTTACTGATCTCCAGAAGGCATTATTCTCTCCAGCATAATTGTTAATAAAGTCAAAGGATCACTGCAGTCACTACTCATACTTAAAACAAGATCACAATCTCTTATACCAATTTGATGCAAACAATTCGACAACATTTTCCATCAAATTTTTAAACACAATGGAAATGATGGGAACATTCTTCTGAATTCATCCATGTGGAAAACAAGTCTTCAACTATATGACAACCTGAAAATGAAAAGTACAAGTTATTTAGCTGCATTATTATGAGATGACACTAAATATGCTTTTGATTTATAAATAACGAGGTTTTTAAATAAATTTGTCAGTTATTTAAGAACACTTTAACTATCCTGTGGTTTAAAGTTATGTCTAACATTAAGTTTTGGACAGGTTTCATATCTTATTATGCGTATAGGGGAAACTTTCTTTTGAGAGACACGAGTGAAAAAGCATCCACAACTTTACCCCACCATTTCGATATAAAATCGTCTGGAATTTTCAAGCCCTCTAATATAAAACACCATCAATGCATACAAATCACTATTATTATTTGAATTTATTTCTTCATAAACGGAACATTTTCTTATTAAGTCTTTGCAAATTTTCTTACTTATGAATGAACTAAACATATTTTCCATAATAATTTGTACATGAAAAATACAATAAAAACTTTTTTAAAAAATGACAATACTGTATGAAATTGTAAACAGCTAGCTTCTCCAAGTTCAACTCCATATCCCCCTAATGAGAGGTGGCAAACCTGTAAATAATGGCCTTCCAAACAATGAATCATAGAAGGGTTTGTTCCTCACAGGTCTCCATGAAAACCGTTTTTTTAGGTAGTATTATTATCTATGATAACCTTGAATGCTTCCTTGGCTGTATTCCAAAATGTGGCAGTCAAATGGGATCTTGTGAAGCCTTTACAGTGATAGGTCATTGCTGCTGAGGAAGTACAAATCAACAACAGAAAACAAATACCTAGAGCAGGGGTCAGCAACCTATTTTACATAGCATGCCACTTTTTTCTGGATTAATTACAAAATGAATGAGCGCATTCCACCAGTAAGAGAGTAACACTGTTAAAATCGAGATTTTCGGCTGCTCTTCGCATGCCACACAAAACCTCTTGACGTGCCACCTTGTGGCATGCTTGCCATGGGTTGCCGACCCCTGACCTAGAGTACTTGGGAGCCACAGCCACTCAGTGGTTAGCAAGCTGAACTCATGACCAGATGGGTGGCAGTTCAAAATCATGTCCACACTAGGTCTATGGGCATGACACTCAATTCCAATTGCCTCTCCAAGATACTGCCATTCAGGCTTTGATCTTCATTTAAAAACAAATCAATTAATCAATCAACAAAAGTACTTAGCTTTCTGGGATGAAAGAACATTTCTGAAATTTGCTAAAAGTCCTGCTGATGCACATTTATGTAAGAAACATTTCCTAAGGAAACCAAAATATAGGAAATTTTAGAGACCTACTTCAACTGAAATAAAGCTAAAAATCTGACTGAAATAAAAGCATTCTGAAAACCTTTCCATTGACCATATGTAACTAGATAAATATTATGCAAGTTTGACTGACATGTCAGAAAGGTCCATCCCCAGCATTATGACCTCTTAACTCAGCTTCACTCTTCTGGTACATATCAAATTTGACTTCAGTTCCGAATACAGACCAAATCATGTACTTAAAGAATCTTCTCCCAGTATTGCAAAAGCATATTTTTTTTTTTAAAAAATGTCAACAACTGTAATTAGATTAATGAAGTAAAATAATTTTTATGTTTCATTCAATTGTGTTGCCAGCACATCAAAATCAGCCTTTCACTGCATAGAAAATAGCCAAATGCCTGTCTTGGCAGCAGCTACCTTGCGACAGAAATTTTAAACTATGGTACTTTGAGTCACAGTAAACTACATTTACCAGTGAAAAGTGTAGACCTAATATTCTGGCGCAGTATGATGTGACACATCTGGGTCTTTACTGTTTGTTTTATACATGATTTCCAGTGAACAGTAGACCAAATATTCTGACACATTATGACATGTCATATCTGGGTCTATAGTGTTTGTTTTATACATGATTTCCAGTGAACAGTGTAGAAATAATATTCTGGCACAGTATGACATTTCATATCTGCGCCTATACTGTTTGTTTTATATATGATTTCCAGTGAACAGTGTAGAAATAATATTCTGGTATAGTATGACATGACAAATCCAGGTCTTTACTGTTTGTTTTATACATGATTTCCGGTGAACAGTGTAGAAATAATATTTTGGCACAGTATGACATGACATATCTGGGTCTATATTGTTTGTTTTAAACATGATTTCCAGTGATCAGTGTAGACCTAATATTCTGGCACATTGTGACATACCTGGGTCTATCCTGTTTACAATTAGATGTGTTTTATACATACCACATACATAAGATACTCTGGTGGTCAAGCAAACTGATCATGTATAGGTTTTACTGGTGCAAACTTATGATCAACACCATGCCAAATTAAATCAGGCATTAATATTTGAAGATATTTACAAAAGTGCTACCAAACACCTGTCACAAAGCACCTAACAAACGAACAAAATTAATTTACTGATTATTAAAAGTTGTTCAACCATATTGTTTCATCAGCACTCATGATACTGAGATGTTGCTTTTCATGCAAAATTTTCAGGCTGATAATTTTGAAAACCAGGAAAAACCTTTAAAACTTAAATGCTAATTAGCCTTGATGTGTCTAACTGGAGATGAAAACTCGTTATATTTCAAAAGACCTACAATCCATATAATTTTGGAAACATGAAAGAATATACATATAAAAACTACAATCTGTCAAACTACACAATTTGCTGAAGGAAATAATTTTGAAACAAACAAAAAGTAAATAAAAATAGAAGAATAAAAAAAAATTTACAGTTGAGAGTTCTCTAGTTTTACAATGAAAGAATCATTCTAAATCATTTATAGGGTCATATTTTATTACATTCTTTATAAGATATGTGAATTTCTTTGAGAAGAGTTTTCAAATGTGGATGGTGTAAGTAAGTCTGATATACTTGATAAGATCAATAGTATGGTAATTACTTGATATTAAGATCAATGGTACGGTAATTACTTGATATTAAGATCAAAAGTATGGTAATTACTTGATAAGATCAATAGTATGGTAATTACTTGACAAGATCAATATTATGGTAATTGCTTGCTAAGCTCAATAGTATGGTAATCATTGTACTGAAAATGTATAAATGTTCTATGATTTGGAATCTAAATGTGTAGGATTCTCAGGTCATATCAACTGATGAAATTCTGATATACACTGTGGAAGATCTAAGTGTAACAATTTCAGTTAAAGTAATGGGGGGGGCCATATAACATTCTAATCCTATCCATCTAGTGATGGTGGAGGGGGGTTATATAACATTCTAATCCTAATCATCTAGCGATGAGGGGGCCATATAACATTCTAATCCTATCCATCTGTGTATTGTGAAAATATGTCAAACAGGAATGATCCACTGGATCATCAAGGTTACTGAACCATGTAACAGATTTTATATGGTGAGTTTTTTTTAGAAAATCCCTCAGTAACTTTAGGCAAAAACTTATGACAGTCCAGAAATTTCTTAAAAAATCAAGAGATTTACAAACTGATCAGAAGATTTCACTTAAAATCAGGACTATTTTCATTAACCCAAATTTTTGCATAAAACAACAAAAATGGCAATAATGAACAAATTTCAACATGTTTACCGAGTTCAAATTCACTTTTTCAGTATTTGCAGCATTCTGATAGCTGTAATATTTTCAGCTTGCAAAAATCAGGCCATCTTATACACTAGCAAATTTTGCATTTTGAAATAAAACTTTAATCACACTTCCAAAATATTACTAGCAAGAAATTTCAAGTTCGTTTTATTTCTGCTAGCAATGTTAGATCAAAGCACAAGGCATCATTACATTCAATCAGGAAATTTGTGAAGTGGTGCAATCTTGGTCCTAGTTCCTACTTGTGTATGCCAGCATCATTACTTACAATACAGCAGACAATGTCATCTTCACTATCCTCATTAAAAGTATATATCACTTCTACTTTGATACTGATAGGACACTAAAAAGTCATCTTTTATTTCATTCAGTCTCTTAGGCTTATATATTATTCATTCCCTTCCCAACTATCGTATTTGATTTTTGACTGGGTCTGCATCTGAATCAACCTAATAGGCCAAACACCCTCAACATAGTAACAGTCCAAGTCTGCAGCCAGAAGCATCGAGTAAACATATCTTTCTTGAAAATAACTAGTTGGCAGAAAGAGCAAAATACGTCGTGACTGGAATCTGAACTGCAGTAGAAATGATGGAAAGGTCAGGATTGTAATAAGTAGTGCTTAAGTTGTACGGAAGAAGAATGGTAAATGAATGGGAAGGTGATTAAATTATATGGAAAGATGAAGGATTAAATAAATGATGAGCTAGGTTATTGACATTGGATGACTGCATACAAATTCTGAAAAGTGAAAGATATAATCAATTTACCAGCTAAGGAGGTAAACTGTTTCAGATTCTAGCAGCTCTAGTGAAAAAATGTGAAGGTCTGTTTTGGAGTATGGAATACTGCTTGTAATTTGGTGACATGGATGTAGGAAGGAAAATTTATTTTTAAAAGATTGTTTTTAATTTTACAGAACAAGCAAAGAAAAGCTATTCTGCATCTGTCCTAAGTGTCTGAAGTTTATCTCACATAGATGTTATGCTGCCACTGTAACTAGTTATAAATACATCTGACAGCTCTATCCTATGCAAATTATTGACTTGGTTTGGTGTTTTATGGCACAGTGACACATGGTTACTTAGTACCTAAACAATTTGAGTAAAATGCCTTGCCTAAGGACACACAACAGTATCTGATACAGGCTGGTCCAGTGGTAGAATTTGAACGCCGACCCTTTCTGTCGCAAGTCTGCCAAGCTAGCCACTGAGTAACCACAGGTCCTCTATCCTATTCGAATCATTTCAATTGGGCAAAACACTTTTTTTGTCCAAGGATCCCAAAGAGTGGAAGAGTGCTCTTAAATGTTTTGTACGCTGTTTTTATTTGTACAGATATTTCTCTTCATAAATACCATCGTGTTCATTCTTGTTTGCAATATTATTAATGATTTTCCTTGACAAGTCTTTGGAAATAGTTGACCCAAAAACTTTGTGGAGCCTGATGATATCAGAGTGATATTGAATAAGTTATAATTAAACATGATTAGCTTCTTCTTTCTTCATCTTTAATTCTAGTAACCTAACATTTGTCACTCAGGACTGAACAACATTAATCAGACTCCCATTTGTTTAATTTATTTAAATTAGTAAGCATCTGGCAAATCTGTGTTGCTGAAAGCAGGTATACAATCATGGAAATCATCAGCAAATAGTTAAATGTTAGTGCAGATGGAAATGGGTATATCATTTATGAAGAACAAAATGAGACAATGTCTTAAACTAAACTGACTGGGACTACAGATTGTACTGGGAATTCTGAAAAAGAGCTGCCATGACGGACAACACTTTGAGATTGCTATCTTAAAAATGGCTTGACAATGTGTATGCCTTTAGTACTATAGCCCATTCTGTGTCATCTGAACAGTAAGCAGTCTCTGGTAGTCAACTATGAGAGAGGCCTTACTTAAGGTTTGTGCCCATCTTGGTCATTACACCATGTATGCCGACCATATGACTTCAGTTGAGCACAGCAGAAACTATATATTATAATTAATTCTAACTGATAAGCATACCTACTTTACATTTTTATAATAGGTATAAATAGGTGATCAACTGCAACTAGAACAAGCAATTTGATCTTTTTTAGTTTAAAAATACATGTATTACCAAAAGTTTAAAAACTCCAAAAGATTCAGCTGTAATTTTCTGGTTTCATTTTCCAACCATTTCATATACACATATACTTTGGAAGTGAGCCTTCATCAAGGGAGGTAAATATGTTGCAAATGATTGGGGTTATTTCATCATGGAGTTCTTTAAAGATGCATGGTGTAAGGTTGACAGGACCTGCTGCTTTGCATGGGTTAAATATCTGAAAGCCCCTTAGCTAATCCAAAGTAGGTCATGAACAATGACTGGGTTTTTTTAAGTTTTGAAAACAAAAAGGTTTAATGACAAGTGATAACTTTTAAGCCTAGAAATGAATATTTTAAAGCATGAAAATGCCTTAGTGTTTAAAAAAGAACCTATATAAACCACCTAAATAACATTTTGAGAAAATGGTGATTCTGTTCATCCTGCACTACCAGTTGATGGAACAAACTGATGATAAATTCAGATCTGAAACAATAACAAGAATGGCAGATGATATAAAAGAGACTGATAATAGGTTGTGTAGCAGTTTACAGTGATGTCTAGCACTGAGGCATCGTGCTTCAGACATGCTGCAAGATGTCCCACCCAGTCACATTATCCTGACACCAGGCCAACCAGCCCTAACACTAATTTCTAATACTGAGCGCCAAGCAAGGCAGCTGCTAGTACCATCTTTATAAATCTTAGTAAGACTCAGCTGGGGCTAGAACCCATGACTTCCCGCATCAGAGGCAGATGCTCTAACCACTTAGGCCACCAGGGTGGTCCTGATAGTAGTAAAGAACAGAAAAGTAAGATTCGAAAAGTTATTTTAAGACACTTCAACAACTATCAAAGTATATATAAATTCATGGTGAAATGCAATTTGCAGAACTGTCAAGCATCTTCCCCAATATGTAGCTTCTTCTCACTCATGCCATAATGTCTCTGTCTTCTAACTTTGCTAAGTTTGTAAGTATTTCAGGCAGATTTCTGTCAGTGAAGTGTCTTACATCTCCTTGATCAATTTTCTTTATCTTGCTATATATGTACCATGCAAGAGGCAATGGGAAGCTTTTCTAATACCAGGCAAGTTATGCTTCCACTCGGAAGGTTCATCTTTGCTTGTAACCAAAATCTTTAGTACTAATCAGTGATGGTTCATCCTTAATGTTCTTCACATATCATAAAAGTACCATTTCTTCAAAATTTCAATATCTAAGAATTGATTATTTATTACTTACACAATCTGAGATCTTGGAAACGCTTAATTACGCATATTAGGCCTCCAATTTTTTATTTGGGACGCTGAAAATCACCCACACAGGAGTCCTACGTACGCACGTTTTTGTTGCAAACAGGAAAGTTTCGAGACAGAATAATTATGTTGTAATCACTATGAAAACTGAAGCAATGCTTTTATTTTAGTTTGTTGCTGACTTGTTTGATCAAAGGTCGCCAGCCTGCTTTGATGAAGGTGCATGTGTTATTGAAGGCGCCGCTAAAGGCTCCCTTTGAAGGACCAAACAAATACCCGTTTGTTATTGCTGCAGCAACATCAAATAATTGTAGAACATTGAGACAAAATTTTTTAAAATTTCCTTAGTATATATCGGTGCTTCAGAGGTAATCAGTTTTCTTTGAAGTTGCAGCAAAACTATTTTTTCTGAGGTTTTTTTTTTTTATTTTTTTAAATTGCTGTTGTCTGGTCGACTGTAGTCATTTCACATCCCCACCCTCAGCAGTAGTCGACTGTAGCTAGTCAGTTGCATGGCTATTTTGATTATATTACAGCATACAGTACCAAGACCAGCTATCAGCATAAGCAGATTATGATATAACAATGCACTGTTAGGGTGGTTTGTCAATATGAAACAAGGATTTGTTTATGTAACAATAGATTCCAGTGCATTTTTATATCCAAGTTTGCAGCTTCCTGTCATGGTGCCTTTGAATTTCTCCACTCCAAACCCAAGACTGTATATACAGTTTTTACCAGCCAAAAATATCGCCAGATGGTATATTTTGTCGCCACTAAGGAAAACAAAATCGCAATTTGCGACACTGGTGAAGCCCAGCGCGATTACTGTTATTGATTTCATTTCTGATTGTAGCCGTTAAATATTGCCTGCGAACTAGAAATCAAGAGACTTGGACAAAATGCCATTTACAAATTTAGACAAGTATTTTGGGGTTAAACAGAAAAATGATGAAGATTTCAATGAGATTCAGAACTGTGCTAAAGTTGCTAGAACTGATAGTTGGATGCGACAGTGGCCAAGTGTAAGAAAAGTATGTGATGCCTGGCTTAGTGTTTGGAATCAAAACTTTCCTTGGATTGACAAAATTCATTCTGATGGACAAACAAGAGCTATATGCCAGTGGTGTAAAGAATGTGGGAAATTAATCTCAATGGCAGCTACTGGTTCTTCAAATCTGCAAAGTTCCACATTTTCTAGGCATGAGACATCTAGAGACCACCTACTTGCTGCTGAGGCTCATCAAAGCCAAGCATCTGAAAATTTTGTGAAATGCGACATAGACGTAAGTGAACTATACTGTAGTTAAGAATATGATATTTGTACATGATATCAATTTTAATACATACTTTTTTAAAGAATAATAAATAATTACCAATAAATAAAACGGACAAAGTTTTGTGTCTGTTTATTCCTGGCATTTTAATGCACATTTAGCCACTTCAACATGCTTCTGGGAATGAACTGCAACTTTTGCTGGTGGGACTGCAACATTTGCTGGTGGGACTCCTATTTTTACCAAATTAGGAGTCCTGGACTCCTAGTTTTAAAATCCTAGTGAGACCTCTGACAATGTAATGATAAGAGCTATGTGACTCTTCTGCCAGAAGAATGCCAAAATCTTACTATTTTTTTACAAAGAAGGTAGTGTTTCTGTTTAAGGTACTCACTTTAACTCTGATTTGATTATCTCATCGATAACAGGAAAAACTGTATGCCATAATCTGTGCAGAAGAAACTGTGTAACTTCATTCAAAGTCATGGACTGATAAGAATTTGATATGGCCCTAAGAAATGTTCCTTGAAAAGACAGAAATTATCAGGATCATGAACTGTTCAATTTAGGAACGGTTTAATTTATATATCCAAATACAGAATGTCTCATGAATTTTCTGTGATTTCTCTTCCTTTTGCGTGAATAGAACAGTATTTTAACAAACCACCCTCCACAGTTCATTTTTAATTGGAAATCTGTATCAATTATTTCTCTTTAACATCTGGTTGCAGTAGCAACGATATTTATACTGTTTGCTTTTATCATTACTGATACAATATAGTATCAAACTTATTTGATATATATGGTTATTAAATTGATGTATTAAAAACATAAAATTCATATCAAAGTTCATACTTGTACAGCTCTGGTTGCTTTTCCAATAACAAGGTAACAATGCCCTACCTCCAATTTTCTATGCCTGTTAAGACTGTCATAACATACATCCCACTACATAAACATCTTTATTTATCTGTGTTTTCATCATTATTTTACCCCTTTTAAAAATAATTTCATATTGTTATAACCAAAAATATCAGAGCACAACAAACTATGTCAGAAAACAACAAAAGTACAATTGAAAAGTACAAACATTACTGTATTAAATTTTTCACAAAGTATATTAAAGAAAAATAAGTATTTTATGCCAATCAAAAAGCATAAAAACAACATTTTTAAATGAAGTAGTGTATATGAAAGTTTCTCAAACATGTAGGAATTTATAAGTAACAAATACTTTGATCGTCTATTGTCACACTCTCTTTTATGATATTTTTTTGAAAAGTATATTTAGATGCATGTTATAAATGTCATTTGCCCTTCACTTTCACATAAATAAAGCATGAATAATGGTATTTATTATTTGGTTTTTTAGTTTTTTGTTTTTTTTCACAGTTGGTTTTACTACTGAAGCCTACTATTTTTAGAAAAGTTAAAAGCCTGGTTTAAATCCTTATATTTCACAAAGATCTCCTCAACCATACAAAACCTCCTATAATAAAAGTTATATACCACATAAATTATGCCTCAAAATTAGTTTGGCTTTATCAATAATGACTACCTGAAATATTAACAAATATTCCATTACCTGAAACCGCTCTGGTGGCCTAGTGGTTAGAGCGTCCACCTCGGATGCGGGAGGTCGTGGGTTCGATCCCCGGCCAAGTCATACCAAAGACTTTTAAAAAAATGGTACTAACAGCTGCCTCACTTGGCGCTCAGCATTAAGAGATCAGTGTTAGGACTGGTCGGCCTGGTGTCAGGTTAATGTAACCAGGTGGGACATCATGCCACATGTCTGTGGCATGATGCCCCAGTGCTAGACATCACTATAAACTGTCACACTGCAGATATCGTAGTGATATGACTGAAAAATTGTTAAAGCTACGTTAAAAATCTAAATCACACACACACACCATTACCTGATTACCTTATTCATTATATAAACTGAACATAAAAATGCTCACTTTTGAAAAACAATTATTTCTGGCACACAATAAAATATTTTTGAACTTATTATGAGTAAAAACCATGAAGAGGATTACATTCTATCTGCTAATTTGTAACTGTTGATGTTCTGACATTTATATAAAATATAAAAATACCCAAAATGAAATTTGGTCTGGTATGCATACTCAGTACATGACAACTCATGTCATTAAAAATCATGGTTTGTATCCCGAAACAAGAGTCTTTTCTTGTACTGAATATAGCATTCTGTGATGAAAACAGTAATACATTTTCAATTACGTCACAAAAAATTCTGAAAGTGACATTCATAAATCCGATGCATATACATCTTTGTATTCTATGATGATATACAACACCTACAGTAGTTTCAGTCTTTGATTTTTTTTGATTTTTTTTTCGAATCTGTACCATTGCAAGTTTCCTGCTTTAAAAAAAAATCAAAAAAAAAACATTCCTCGTTTCTCCAATCCTGGAAATAATGACATGATGCCAACTACGTTAAAGTTTACCTCCCGTCCCTTCTAGTCCATGAATTAGAGACTTGGTGCATTCAGCACTGACCATCTGTTGTATTCGGCGCTAAAAATTGTATTTTAGATGCGGGGGGGTTGTGCCCTGAAGTACGAATAAATCACTGACAATAATTAACTCCTTTATGGACCCTATTCTCGGCGCTGAAGAAAGGAAAATAAACGTATTCTGTTATCTCTCAGAGTTCATTTTAGCTTTCCCAAACAATTTCCATTTCCCTCACCCACACATTTTCCGGATCCAATTTACGATCCAAAAGGTGTTTGAAAGTTGTATACATTTTAAGAAGCATTTCACGACTGAGATAGCGAAGATGACTGCTGTGTTTATCACTATTATAATCCAATATCTTAAGACAAATTGATGAGAGTCTGTGAAATATTTGTTTTTTAATTTCGCTTAAACAGGGGGAAAGTCACAATTTTTGTCAACGTATCCAAAATCGAGAACGTACCCAAAAGTCGACGACAGCTTCACTCTCGCGAGACTATCCAAAAACGAGAGTCACAGCTCGTGCGCTGGACACAAAAAGCAGTCGGCGTCACAATAGGTAGATTGGTTTCATATTTACTCGTGGAAATCGTGAGAACATCGGCATCACGTCAAAAATATTTTCTCCGCAGCTTGTTTATAAAATGGAATAGTTTCAGACCAGTCCCTAGTTTTAGACCAAGGACCGATCTTAAAATGTGTTAACTGTAGACGCTCTGCTATAGTGTACACTTAAGCAATTACTGAGGTACCATTAAGAAATGTCAAAAAGCGCACTGCAAAAAAAAAAAAAAAAAAAAAAATAGACTTCAGGTATGAACTTGTTCTAATTAGTTTTCTACCTGAATCATGGAACTGTCAGCAGCTGCACTTATATGCACTGGTGCTATGCATCACCCAAAAGGTACTGAGTACCTGTAAAACTACAAGATAAATGGTACACATTTTTATAAATTGAAAAAAAAATCGTGATTAAATATATTACTAAAAATTTTTAAGTAGTAATTGTAACTTTCATCACAATCGTGCTTGGAAGCAATAAATAAATTAGGCGTTCATTAGTATTGATTGCAAACTGAAATTAAGTGACAATCGAAAACTGGAAACAGCGCCTGCTACCAAGCTATAAACTTCAAACTTGCCAAGGCCACACAAAAAAATTCTCATTTTAATGTATTGTTACGAGTCTATGCTCTTAAAATAAGTAACAGAAAAGAGTGAAGACAACAAGCTTTGTAAAATTTAACAAATTATTTATTTCCCTAGAATGCAAAGTGAAAATAAGAAAAAAGAACTTATGGTTTGCGAATTAAATCCAAAAATAATCCAAGAATTAAAGTCACAAGTCCTAGTAATAAAAAGTCCTGAATAAAACTCAGTTTAAGTCCCGAAGAGATTTAAAAGTGAAGGCGATGACGTGTCTGTTATGGCCCGTGTCGTACTTATGCTTCAACATTCTCTTGTTGAATCACAGAAATATTATTCCAGGTTTGAATTCAGTATAAATTCCAATGAATGTCTTTATCCAAGAATTTTGTCAGAGCAGTTTTGTATTTCCAAAGAAAATAATCACTCGAATTCAATAATCTGAAGAAAATAAAATTCAGCCCAAACTGGTCACAGCATAATACAACTTAGAGTGCTAGATGTTAAAGCACAACTAGCAAAATCTTGACAGTCACAAGATAATATAGTTCTCTGTTTGACCTCAGGTCACAAATTATCATTTTCTAAAAACAACCATTACCTAATGTAAAATAACTTTCTAGCATGATTTAATGAGCCTTGTTTACTTACGACACAGTAACCTATTAAATTCACTTGGGGATCTCCAAAACCCTGATCCTGATCAACATGTTTATGCCTTCTTGTTTACTGGAATAATAATTCGGTCAATGAGCTCATACACACACAAAATAACGAAGCTATTATTAGTTGTTTACATCAATGAAAAAAAATTATTTTAAAAAGTCAATCGGGACAAACAGAGCTAAACTCAATTTTGGACAAGGTCAAGTCCAGTAAACAAAGTTACATTATAATAACATGCAATGGAATTAAAAAAAAATTTAAAATAACAAACAATTAAATTAGATATACATAACAGTATAAATAAAGAAACTAAATAATACAAATCCTGAAAGTAAATTCACAATCATTCAATCAGGGTTTTTTTTAAATGTTACACTCTGTAGTGTCAAATACAACCGCCCTGTTATGTTTCCAGTTACTCCACCACAACAGTATGGCGCATGAAATGTGTTATCAACTTTCAAAATGCCTTTATTTTTGTACGAATACAATCATAATTTTGATAAATTACACCATTTGAAGCATGTTGTGAACAAGCTAAATTTGTAAAACGTCACTGTCCCAAACTTGATGTAAAATAAATAATGTATTAAATGGAAAAAAGAACAAATTTATGTACAAAAAAAAAATAAAATAAAACCTACCATTAGAAGAAGAAATACGACCCCTAAAACACAAAGATACAAGGCACAAAACATCCCCTTTCTTAGGACAGTTTTCTGTCATTGTGCTCATTCTAATCATGATTGCTTTATATCTTTTTGTTTTAAAGGTTGTATTTCTTCTTCTTATATAAATACATGCATCAATGGACAGGCAGCTTGGCTCATCATCCTTGAGGCTCGCTGAACTTTTAGCATCTTGACTTCATACAAACCCCAAATTCACTAGCTTCTCTTTCTACCGATGTGAGAGTGGATGTGAGTGTCAAAATGTCAAAGTGAGATTAAAAAAAAAGAAAAAAAAAAGGGGATGTCCATTTCAAAACTCGTCACCGTTCAGTATTTAGTGTGGTAAGAAAAATGGTACAATACACAACATAAGAATTGCCAATTGCCACTCGAGATAGTCTGTCTGCCATGCAAACGCTAGAGCCTATGCAATAATTTGGTCACACAACCTTAGAACAAAACAATGCGTCACTCGTCATTAGCGATTTCACTGGCTGGGTTTACTTTTTTACCTCGTTCGCTTCAAATTGATTTCAATGACGAGTTAGACCGTGTTTTTCTGTGCCTCACCGTTAGACGATTTACAATTTTAAAAAAGTATTAAAACAAATAAAACTAACACACGAACAATCGTACCATGAGCCAGTGGCGTCACAAGGGAGGTGGGGTGGGGGTGCAGACCGTACCGAGTGACACCATGAGAGGGGATGCCACCAAAATGACTATGACATTGTTGAATTTTTGTGCAGGAAGGAGGTCCATGTTGGTGACACCAAGAGTTACCGCACTGGGTGACCAACCCTAGTGACGCCACTGCCATGAGCGGTCCCATGGAAATTGTGTCAGTCTTATTGCAAAATACATCATGGTTTGTTTGGATGAACTATTCTGTGGGCACTTTTAAGTCGTCTACATCTTTAATTCACTCTTGTGATATTTTAAAATGGTGGATTTTTCTTTTTGGAAGTGATTATCTTAGTGGAATGTGTGTTTCTTTGAAACTTTCTTAAGGAAAATATACTATAAAAAGTTACTGTGTCGTGATTTTTTTAAAAGTAGGAATAATATATTCTCTCTCTCTCTCTCTCTCTCTCTCTCTCTCTCTCTCATAATAATTTTGTTTGAAATCCTAATTGTATCTGTTCCCGTTTTAACATAATTTTCAAAAAATATGATCAGTAGTCACAATAATTACGTGAACTGTTCCGTTTGTCTTGTAATATTTTTCAAAAACACACACCCCTAAAAATTGTAGAACGATTTCTTTCCATAAGTAAATCGTTGAATGCTATAAAATCTTGAATTGACTTGAACTTGTACACATTAAGTATCCTATTTGGCACTGCCATATATCACGGGAAAAAATTTCTAACATTAGATCTACCGTTTTTCAGAAAGGAAACAAACACAAGGCTGACAATAACGCGAGTTTCACTGCACTCTATGACCCTAACTATGGTAAACTCTCATTCTAAAACCAAAACATGCGTTCAGAAAAATGTAACAATGACTTTTTTTTTCTCTCTGTTGCTTAAGAGTGCAGTAGAACCAGACTTTGTTTTGGTGATGTCCGTAGTTTTGTTGGAAACTTTGCCACATTGTTTGCAGCGTGTGCTGCCAAATATGACATCTCCTAAATTGGGATATCCAACAAATGTTATGGTAGAATGAAAACAAACTATGAACATTTCTCACATATAATATATTGTTGTCTTAATTATCATTGTCCTATAATACCTTAAAAAAAATAACAGAACCCAAAATTGGTGTCCTACATTTCCGTCTTTTTTCCATTCTTTCTTTCTGCAATTTAAGATTAAGTCTGTCGGACAGTAGAACGGGGACTAGTGGTTTGAGAGATGGACAATCTCTCAAACCACTAGTCCCCGTTCTACTGTCACCCAATGCTGTAGTAACACGTGTGTGTATGCGTATGTGCATGCGTGCATGTGCGTGTGTGTGTTAGCTTTCGTTTGTAACAAAATTTAATATGAATATTACACCGTTTAATATCTCCGTGTAGGTGTATGTCATCGTTCTAAAAAAAATTTCTGGAAGTCACACTTGGGCTACTAGATTGTAAAACATAAGCTTCATGAGGGACCAAACGAATTTCTTTCTTCACTGGTCTTGTTGGTTCTGTCATGCTATCAGATTTACCACCGTTTTTTTTTTTTTCTCTCTCTCTCTCTCTCTCTCTGTAGTGGATGCAGATGGTGTTTGTAATGTGGCGAATTTTGAAGACTTATTGAAACTTAATCTTGAATAAATTGTGCATTGAAGTTATCATAGTCAAGCCAGAAAGATCTTGAGAAAGTTCACTGATATTTCTCTTATTTCATCTCTGAAACATAAAAGGGTCTACGTTTAAGCTTCAGTGGAATTGACCGAGTCATCGTAACGGTATAGTGACAGAGAGTACATTAGAATTACCGACCGTATCGGTTGGAGGAGACTTTATGTCAAATAATTGATCTTCAAAGGAAAGCTAATTGCAGCATATTTTAGGCTGTTAAAAGCTAATGAAAGACATGATTATTTTGGGGGAAGGTTTAGGAACAGTTGTTTCCGATTGGTCAGAAAACATTTAGGGGTACACTTTGGGAGACTGAGAATTTATAGGAGCAACTTTAGACAAATTTCTTCAGTCCGATTTTGCCTTGTGATAAGACAAAAGGTCCGACTCCTTGGGAAACTTGAGAATAGTGTTTTCCCTCGTAGAGAGGCCAGATAGCTGTCTTAAAAGGAAAAGACAGGCTATAGTGCTAGGACGCACGATTGTATGGAAAAGAAACAGCATTAAGGGAACAGTTTTATACCCTTCCAAGAAAAAGGAAAACCAGATGAGTCAGAGGGAAATCCGCATCTAAGAGAGGTCGGAAGAATCAGGGTCAGAAAGGGGACAAAAGCGTAGTCATTAGACGTGGAAATACAAGACCAGAGGAGAGAGAGAGACGTCAGGTGATGCTGTCAAGCGTGGAATTGTACTCTCTAATTCACCACTCGTAACATGATGTAAATTGAACACTGCGACTAAATTCTATCAATGTAAATCTGTTGGATTGAAAGTGAAATTTTGGTTATGTATTAATTGATTAAATTTATTTTTATTTATTGGTAAAGGGGGCTCGTAGTTGTTTATTTCTTCCAATAGCCTTGCTCACTTATCTGTTAGCGTTCCATCTATCCGTCCACACTGGGCAATAACACAGTGGGAGGTCATTTCCTAGCTAACGATCGCCAAATCAATTAAGGAGGTTTTAATGTTTTAAAGCCCCCCGTTACAGTGTTGAATATGAGATAATCATATCATCTTCAAGATCGTTAGCATAAACTTCTACTAACGCATCTGGAAAATATTGTGTGACACGGATCACTTTTGTTGCTTGGTGCCTGCATTCTCCTTTAAAAGGTGTCATCGTTTCATCTTGATTACAAACTTGTAGGTGTAAGCCTTCGCTCTAAAAATTTTGTGAAAGTGCGTTTTTGCGTCTCTCAAATGTGACAATAATTTTTAGGGGGACGAACAAATTTCTTTGGGGTTTAATCAGGACTATCTTGATTTTGTGAAAGAAGTGGAGGACATCGATACAGATTCACTCACGTCGTCTTCGAAATCACTGGCATGGATCTGAGCTAACATTTTAGCTCATGTGGGGGTGAGGGTGATATAGATGGTGTGATGAATAGTATTTTTTGTAATGTAAGGGATAGTATATTTTGTGAGATTTTATCTTTTTCTCTTACCTTCTAAGCTAACACAGGACGCTTGTGAGAGTGTATATATGTGGTGTTCGATGGTAAAGGTGATGTTTTATGGTACAGGTGGTGTGATGAATAATATTTTTGAGGTTTAAGGGACAGTATATGTTTTGTTTCTGTCAGCTCCTTCTCTTACACTACAAGCTAACACAGGACGGTTTCTTTTTTGGGATAGTTGTGGGGAAAGGGATGGTATATAAGGTATGTGAGAGTATGTTTTGGGGGATTTCATCTCCGTCTCTTACATTCTAGCGAACGCAGGACGTTTTTTTTTTGTGGGGGGGGGATAGTGAGTGTGATATAGTTGGATGTTATAGTGGGTGTGATGGATAGTATTTTTTGTAATGTAAGAGATAGTATATCTTGTAAGATTGTATCTCCATCTCTTACATTTCAAGCTACAATAGTGTGTATGGATAGTGAGTATGATGTACTGGATGGTATTGTTGGTGTAATGGATAGTATTTTTGTCGTGTAAGGGATAGATATTTTGGGAGATTTCATCTCCTTCCCTTACATTCTAAGCGAACACAGGACTATTTGAATGATATGTAATGTGATACATGGTGTAGATGGTGTAATGGATAGTAGTTTATGTGATGTTGGATGGTATATAAGGTGTGTGTGTTTTGTTTGATTTCATCTCCTTCCGTTTTACTCTAAGCTAACACATGGTGTTGTGTGTGTAAGGGGTGAGGGATGGTGTTGGTGATCTTTTGGATATTATGTTTGTGAGATTTCTTCTCCTTCTCTTACATTCTAAGCTAACGAATGGCGTTTTGGATAGAGTGCATAATGGGATGTTGGAAGGTATATAAGGTATGTGAGAGTATTTTTGTGAGATTTCATCTTCTTCTTTTATACTCAAAGTTAAAAATAGCTGCTTGTGATAGTGTGTGTATGGACTGTTGAATAGAATAGGGATGTTGGATGATATAGTGGTGTGGTGGATAGTGTTTTATGGTGTAAGGGATAGTATATTTTGTGAGATTTCATCCCCTTCTCTTACATTCTAAGCGAACACATGGCATTTTGGATAGTGAGTATGATATGCTGGATAGCATAGTGGTGTGATGGATAAAATTGTTGAGGTGTAAGGTTTTTTTTTATGAGATTTCACCTTCCTTGTTACATTCTAACCTAAAATACAAGACTTTTGGGATAGTGTGTTTATGGGGTGATAAATGGTATAGTTGATGTGATGGATAGTATTTTTGTGGTGTATGGGATAATCTATTTTGTGACATTTCATCTTCGTTTACATTCTAAGCTAAGACATAACGTTTGGAGTGTGTGTGTGTATGTGTGTGCGTGTGTGTTGGTCTTTGTTTGTCCCTATAAAACTCCCTTTGTTCCTATCAAATTCATTTCACCTACCTACATACAATAGCGCAATTCAGGTCCGTCACTTGAAACACTATTACTCAGTAGATGCCCAATTGAGGTCAGCCACTTACAACACTGTTGTCATTTTTCCCCAAGTGTCCAGTACAGTGACGTAATTCAAGCTAGAAATTTTTAGGCTACAAATAGAGACTTGGGTTTTTCCATAGCAATTTCCATAGGTTGTAGCTATAAATAGATACTGGTTTTTTTTTTACATAGGATTGTCAAACAAGGTTTGGACATAAATATATACTGTGCTTTTAATAGGATTTTATCACAAATTATGGCTAAGGAATTTCCTACAAGTTGTGACTATAAATAGATATTAAGTTTTAACATTTTAGTCTAAACCAATGTAATCTAATGTCCCGGTATATGTATAGTTTCCGTTAAATTCTGGGACACTATCGCAATTTTAGCGTTACTTTTTGTCACATCTATGTTGGCCTAGGTCTTTTCCTTGATTATAGATATTTTAACATCATTACAATGATGCAAATTTATGAACACCGCCAACATAACTTTAGGTCTAGGTAATGCTTTATATATATATATATATATATATATATATATATATATATATATATATATATACAAGCTAAGACTTCAAGGCCTGGTCTTAGGTATGTGAATCTTAGTGCCAATCTACGTATAGAGATATACCAAGTAACATTTTTAGGACCCGATCTTCAATTGATGAGGGATACGTATCTCATAAGTGTCGTTCAGTTGGAGACATGTGGTTACTTGATGGGTATCACACGACTTCAAACAGTAATATTTTACTTTATTAGCTATTAATTTGTTCTTTTATATGTTGGTCAATAATTGTTAAAAAAATATTTCAACGGCACATTTATCGTTGCAATTCTATAACCTCGAATGTGTTTGCTTGCAACTTGTCAGGATTAAAAACAAAACAATTTTTTATTGCAATGAAATTTGAGATATTTGGAACATTAGTGAGATTTACCGCAATTTCGTTGTAATCAATATATTTTATTGTAATAAGTGTAGGGATATCCGTAATTTGTATGTTGCATTTAAAGTTGTAATATTCTATTATTGTGGAATATATATACATATATGTGTGTGTGTGTCTGTCTGTCTGTCTGTCTGTCTGTGTGTTGCTTCATCAGACTGAATTCAAACTATGACCCAACATAGATCAGACATAAAAAATTATATCGATCAATCATTTTCATCTGATGTTCCCGCATAGTTTAACGACAGTTCCCATACTTTGCAAGATTTCTCATTTCAACCTATTGTTATCGCTGATTCTGAGATGGAACGTCTGTTAAAGAAACCTATTGGATTCACGGTCTTAATACGGTTTATCCAAAAGGTCATAATTCCAAAACTATACGACATTCGTTAATACTTTTTTTTTTGAACTTATGTTCTTTAAACTATGTTAAGATTGGTATTTGAATTATGTCCCCTTCTTATTATTATTTAAGAATATTTTTATATTATTCTAATTAACAGAATAACTGAAAAAGTGACAGTATAAACTAATATAAATATAAGTTTACTAATTCATTATAAAATAAGAGGCATTATAAAATAAATTTTCAGTACATTATGATTAATTAATATAGAATACATATTTGTTTATATGATTATAAGTATTCTGCACGTCATAATTTTTATTATATAACTTGAGTTCTGATGAAATTTTGGACATTCGTCAATATTATATCAAGGTATAATATATTATTAAAAATGTGCATTATACATAATAAATATATTAATAAAACTGTTTATCTTTATTCATATATATATATATATATATATATATATATATATATATATATATATATATATATATATATATATATATATAGAATATATGTATAGTATGTACGCTGTATCAATAATATACCACGAGATGTATCAATTTTTCATTAAAAGGAAACGAAGCTTGCTGAGTTTCCTTTCAATGAAAAATTTATACATCTCGTGGTATATCATTGATACAGCGTACATACTTTACATATATTTTATTTATATTACATACAAATACATATATTTGCCCTTTGAACGGAGTTCAGATTTACTACAGGCAGCCGTGTATTGACCTAGTGAATGAACTCATCACATCCCCGAGTGTGTCCGCTACAAAATGTAGTTCTCTGCCGTAGTGGCTATTTACAATCACCTCTGCATATTGATAAGTTGATTGTTTTCTTTTCTTGGTTTCTATTTTTCTCCACATTGATTGTATTAACATAATACACACTTATGATTTAAACATGAAAGATGGTTTTAATAATAAAAGTAGAGCAGTAGCAACACTTGGATAGCTACACCATTCAAATGAACGCAATGCCATTCACCTTCAGGCGCATGGAAATTAATGCGCAATAGAAACTAAGCCAACTGACGAACCAACAAGAGGTAATTAAAATATTTTAATATATTTACAGTTGATCTAAGTCATTATTCTGCTTTAGCAACAGTACAACCGACCCACACACTCTCTCTCTCTCTCTCTCTCTCTCTCTCTCTCTCTCTCTCTCTCTCTCTCGTCGGTTTGACTTTAAAACTCTGTCTCTGTCTGTCTGTCTGTCTGTCTCTCTCATCCTTTAGTCGGTTTGACTTAACTTTTACCATCATTTATAAGTCCAGAGATATTGTCGGAAAATCCTCTACGTTCGCCATTTCATAGATTTTAGCCCGTATCCTGCTACGATGGTCAAGAGAGAGAGAGAGAGAGAGAGAGAGAGCTTTGGACATTTTCATATTTAAATAATAATAATCGATTTTTTAGAACATTATGGTATGTTTAAGAAAAAAAAACAAAAAAAAAAACCACCAAAAAAACCCATAACATTAAATATATCACAGTATGTGTACCTCGTAACCGAGGAATTTACTGGTTTTCAACATTGTATCATTGATAAACACTGTAGATAAATCCCAGGGAAAGTGCATATATATATATAATGTATGTGGTATATATATATATATATATATATATATATATATATATATATATATATAGATATACCACATACATTAACAAATAACATGCATTTAAAGTGTTGGTATAAAGCAATTTGATATACCAATACTATTGGTATATCAAATTGTGATCCGCCCATGGCACAATAATACGCATATATAAACGTTCTCGAGAGCGTCTGCAGTTGATTCTAGATCAATGATCAATTTCCACACATTAGTCAATAGTGACGTATGAAAAATAATGATGAAAAGTATTAATAATCCCCGTTTTCTAAATTAATTTAATATGGTACACATTTTCATCACAATCCTTTCTGCTTTCTGTTCCCCCCTCCCCTCTCGAGCATAACGGACAAACTGCGCAGAAATGTGGAATGAGAGAGAAAAGGAATTTGGGCTGGATTAAAACCTTGAAATAGAAATTACACCAAGTAACCTACAAGAATATGGTTCGTCCTAACGATACGTGTGCACTTTCCTCGGGATTTATCAACAGTGTTTATCAATGATACAATGTTGCAAACCAGTAAATTCCTCGGTTACGTGGTACACATAATGTGATATATTTAATGTAATGTTTTTATTATTATTATTATTTTTTCTTAAACATACCATAATGTTCTAAAAAATCAATTATTATTATTATTTAAATATGAAAATGTCCAAAGCTTTCTCTCTCTCTCTCTCTCTCTCTCTCTCTCTCACATGATCTTGACCACGGTAGCAGGATACGGGCTAAAATCTATGAAATGGCGAACGTAGAGGATTTTCCAACAATATCTCTGGATTTGTGAATGATGGTAAAAGTTAAGTCAAACCGACCAAAGCATGAGAGACAGACAGACAGACAGAGAGAGACAAGAGTTTTAAAGTCAAACCGACGAGAGAGAGAGAGAGAGAGAGAGAGAGAGAGAGAGAGAGAGAGAGAGAGAGAGAGAGTTTGTGGGTCGGTTTGCATTGTTGCTAAAGCAGAATAATGACTTAGATCAACTGTAAATATATTAAAATATTTTAATTACCTCTTGTTGGTTTGTCAGTTGGCTTAGTTTCTATTCCACATTAATCTCCATGCGCCAGTATTTGAATGGTGTAGCTATCCAAGTGTTGCTACTGCCCTACTTTTATCATTAAAACCATCTTTCATGTTTAAATCATAAGTGTGTATTATATTTAATCAATGTGGAGAAAAATAGAAACCAAGAAAAGAAAACAATCAACTTATCAATACGCAGAGGTGATTTTATATAGCCACTACGGCAGAGAACTACATTTTGTAGCGGACACACTCGGGGATGTGAGGAGTTCATTCACTAGGTCAATATACGG
>JAECUM010055968.1:0-15913 GCA_016617855.1 Megalonaias nervosa | reverse complement strand
TATATGAATCCCAATTTTTGAATTTCTTTTCAAAACTTCATAATAAACGAGTTCCAGTAAAAATGGTCAAACTTTAACTTTAATCACCTTCATGAATAATAATAATAATAATAATAATAATAATAATAATAATAATAATTATTATTATTATTATTATTATTATTTATTCACCACCAGTCCATATTAAAAAATACAATACAAGTAAATATAACGTGCGCCATGGTGTAAAAAAGTTAAATATGGTGTTCATCAAGAGTATACATACATAATTTCCAATATTCGGTACATAATATCGTGAAGATGTTACTAGTTCAAAGTATTTTATTCACATTCGTTTGAGTTATCAAAGATTGTCTAAGACGAAAAGCCGATTTGATATGGTAAGAAAGATTTCTTGTAATTAAGATATTACTGTGACTCACGAGGGATAATAACTTTTCTACAGACGGATAGAGATAATAAACGTCATTAAAGTATTTCTTTCTAAAATGGTCATAAGCTGGACAACCACAAACGAAATGGAGTTCATCTTCTACCAAATAAACATTTTCAGGCATAATTCACAATACCTATTATTTCTTTCAATCCTGCTTTACCTACCTGTTTCTATTTGCAGCGCATGCGCCAAGCACCTGAATTTAGCAAGCAACTTCCTAAGATATTATGATAATCCACATGAGAGGTATTTTCCGGTTATAATTCGGTTTTATACATGCTATAATACACACATTTATGTGAATTGTTAATATCACTTTGCCAGTTTTGGAATGTCGAATCCGTAATTCTTTGCAAAAATAGTGAGAAAAATTGTTTTTCATCTCCAACGTCTTGATTTAGCCCGACATACCCAAAGCCGAAACGAAATAACATGTCTTCAACTTTGGTAGCCCAGGTGACACGGTTAGTTTCATTTAATCTTTTCAACATTAAAGAATGTGGTTAACGAGTTGAAGGTAATATTACAACCTTCAACCAGTATTTAATATTTCGTAAAAAAAAATACGAGGTACAAAGTGGATATCTTCCGCACTCCATAAAATTTCATTATGAATCCTTTAGTAGTTTATAAACATAAGTGATGGCACGTTTCTTCCTAGTACTTAACTTCTCAGAAACCTTAAATGACATCTTTCTCCAAAGAAACCCGCCCCCCCCCCCAAATAAACCATAAAAATCGAGAAGCTCGTAACACATATCACAGATCACTAGCTTCATAATTTGGTACACGAAGTTTCTTAAACATTCCCCTCCCACACTAGTATGTGTGAATGAGTGATGTCCAGTTTCTTTCTAAAATTCTTTCCTTTTTGCTTTTCAAAACAACTGAATTTTCGAAAAACGTTTTATTAATTTATCAAAACATAAAACCGCTCTAAACATAGACTACAACCACTATCTGGTCAAAAAGTTTCCTTATAATCTTACAAGTAATCTTTCTGAAGTAATGACGGTCTAATGCTTAAATTTGCGTGCCTCAAGATATATCACCGTGAAGAAGTGATGATAAATTTTTTGAATCAATTCTATTCCTCCGAAAATCGTTAAGACAGTTTTAAGAATTAAAAGAAAATGAACAAGGGTAAAATGTTTATCCTTTTTTAGGATCTGCCTCTAATTCTTATTTATTATATTAGGTCTTAGTAAAATCGTCAAGTGACGCAGAATTAGAATCAATGAAAAGATTTAATACAGACAGGAGGACGAACGGGATGACGGAGGAGCCGAAGGTGATTGAAGTTGAATGTGGTGATGCCATTTATTTGTAATTAATAACCTCCTCTCATTTCTCTTGTCGCATTTGATCTTCTATGTGAAAACAACCACTTTGTCATAATTAGAACCTAATGTATCAAATGGTTCTCGTTTCGCAAACATATACACTGTAACACACAAACATATACACTGTAACACACAAACATATTCACTGTAACACACAAACATACAAATCTAGAGTTAATTACATGCAAACACTGTGTTGTTAAAAGAATCCATGTTAATAATTTACACGTCAATTGTCACATATTTAACATAATAGGTACACAAACAGGCTCTATAAGCTTATTGTTCAGTTATCATTCGCATATTTCAAACTTTTAAAGCAAGTTTTAATGGTTGACTAAGAGGATAGTATAAAAGTAAATTGGCGGGAAGACCCTTCAGGTACGATAATGTAGGATACAGCAGTGGATGTTCAAATGGAGGTTGTGTACAGTATTGTATGTTTGAATGGAGGCTGTGTACAACATTGTATGTTTGAACGGAGGTTGTGGACTGTATTGTATGTTTGAATGGAGGCTGTGTACAACACTTTGTGTGAATGGAGGATGTGTACAGTATTGTATGTTTGAATGGAGGTTGTGTACAGCATTGTGTGTTTGAATGGAGGTTGTGTAGAGCACTTGATGTTTGAATGGAGGTTGCAAACAGTATTATATGTTTGAATGGAGGCTGTGTACAGTATTGTATGTTTGAATGAAAGTTGTGTACAGCATTGTGTGTTTGAATGGAGGTTGGGTACAGCACTGTACGTTTGAATGGAGGTTGTGTGCAGTTTTGTATGTTTGAATGGAGGTTGCGTACATCATTGTATGTTTGAACGGAGGTTGTATACAGTATTGTATGTCTGAATGGAGGTTGTATACAGCACTGTATGTTTGAATGGAGGTTGTTTTGCAGAACTGTACGTTTGAATGGATGATATGTACAGTATTGGATGTTTGAATGGAGGTTGTATACATCATTATATGTCAGAATGGAGGCTGTGCACAGTGTTGTATGTTTGAATTGAGGCTGTGGGCAGCATTGTATGTCTGAATTGAATGGAGGTTGTGTACAGTGTTGTATATTTAGGTTGTATCCTGTTAAGGATTCATACATTGCCGGACAACATGCCTTTTGAAACTTAATCTCAAATACTTGCATGTACTTCAGTTTCCATCGAGGACATTTTATGGTCTAGTGTTAAAGACAATGATTTACTTTTTTATACAAATGGCCAGTCATTCAAAATGGAAAGATAACTAATATGTTGTATGAAAAATTACAAAACCTTATTAATACACGTAAGCCCGGTTTATATTGGCCAAATAACGCTATATGCCACTCCAAACGTATGAATAACGACTTAAAAACTGACGATTTTACATGCATGTTCAACGTTAAACATTTGTCAATGAACAAATGCCTGATGAGGTATTTTCATTGATAAACTTAAAAGAGCAACGGTAATTATATTTAATGACACTTTAATGGCAACCAAAATTAATATAAATGAGAGACTCGAAGTATAATGTACTTTGATATGTAGATCATAATTCAGTTATGTCCACAAAATGACGTGTTATGATGATGAATGATGTTAACGTCTACAATGTATTCTCTAGTCACCACATTAACGCTGATTTTACGTACACAATTTTACCGTACAGTAACTGTTGTTTTAGATTTGTACGCTATGACTCTCAACAATTACCTGATAATTAACACATCAAAATGTCTAAAGATTCTTTCATTTGAAGATGTAACGTATAATTGTCTCGATGTTTAATTAAGAACACTTTATATTTTCAAGTAATTTGCTATTTGCTGGTACAAGATACGCTATATATAAACTGGATCAAAGAACCAACTATTCGACCATAGTCTTTACAAGTATTTGTTAAATGAATCCTTACGATAATAAAACGTATTAGGTAGAAAAACATCGGATTGATCTAAAGAGGTTTTTCTGTGTTCAACCATTTAAAACCAACTTTGACAGAAATTATTCAGCGTGGATTTCCTAAACTGTCCCACAATACAAATTAATGTATGGATAGCAAAATCAATCATTTATTTAGTATTTTGAAAATGCCCTTTAACGTTTGTGGAGAGGAGAAAGGACTAAACAATGAAAATAGCATAAATAGGAAATGATGCCATTACGCTACCCCCCCCCGCCCCCACTTTTTACGATACTACGGATTGTTGCAAAAACTAATTTTCTTACTCATGCATTTCAACATGGACACTTCAAAAAGTGTGAGAATGCCAATTCAGCATTTATTATTGCACTGTTTATACAGACAAAAAGCGTACAAACGTTATAAAAAAAATTATGAGAAATTTGTTCAAACAATATTATTAATGGTATGTGATATATAATTTTTTCGTCGGCACTATATGAAATTGATCATTGATATTTCTTTTACATAATTTGTACTTAAAGAGGCAATAATTAACAAGATAATCGCTCTTTTAATTCGTTGTTTTATTGTAGACATTTTTATTTATTTCAACATATTTCTAACTCTAACATATCTAGGTTTTTATGTTTCTTTGAGCGACACTCCACTTTTGCTTTTATCTGATATATTTATTGATTTACCAGGTAAAATTCATAATAATTCTTGTAAAACAGCCATGGAATTTTTAAAAAATTATGTTCCAGGAGATTTTTGTAGGGATCTCTTTACCTCTATTTTTAGTCCTTTCTGTGATTATTTCGAAAAGGTTTGGTAAACCGGTTTTCCTTAGTGTTATGAACGGATTGATCCTTTGCTGTACACGGATCTTATGCAATCTTTTGTTCATTTGCTAATCATACAAATATACTAATCTTTCTTTTTCTTTTTCGACTTGTTCCAGTACTGACTTCACATGTTTGTTACAAAGATTCTAATCACCTATTGATGATTGATACAATAACAACAATAAAGATTGAATGGACAGACTGTTGGTTTCTTCATATACCATCATGTACATCATACACGCTTGTTCATATAGGACAAAGACCTTTCTTTCATCTTTATGTTCTTCATAACAATTCGTAACAATTTAGTGTTCCTTTTATTTTCAATGTTTGCAGAACTATTTAAAACATCGTATTCACTATTAATTAAAGGTTTCACCTTTTAAATTTTCTTCATTATTATTCTAGATTTTTATGAAAACGTCTTCACTTTTTGCCGTTTTTAATTTTTTTTTTTTTTTCTTTTCGGCCGGATTTTAAAATTTTCTTTTACAGTCAAGTCTTTCAAAACTTTTAGTTGTTTGAATAACTCAGTGGAGATTATCTTGATTTTGTAATAATTTGTTCTCGAAAGAACATGTGGTTTTTTGACAACCCTTCTTGATATTTTCTTTTCGTTGTGGCATTTCGTTAAAACACGTTTATTATCGACGATATTTTTATATGTTGTTGGCATTTATATAGTTCCGTTGTTACGCGTATCCCACAATGCTATTTTGAATGAAATTTCGTTGCCAATTTTCGGGGCAATACATTTTTTTTATTGTTTAACTATTTCATGCGGACAAGTTACAACTTTGTTAACTAAATATTTCTTTTCATCAAAAGGACTTAACTCTAACTTGTTTATCGCAACAGCATTTATGTTGTGGTTGCAAGATCTGACGCTCGAACAATTTCCATACCACTCTTCACTATTAAAAAAAAATTTTTCAGTGTCATGGAATGTTAAATTGTTAATAGTTCTTGGAAAGCAAATTAAACAGTTTTGTTTACAGTATTTCAAATCACTCTGAGTGACTATCTTGATATAGGATTTTGACTCTAACCTCTCGAATGATTGGAATTCTAACTTGTGTTCACTTCTAAACACTTTTCCATTGCATTACCTAACATTGCATTGTTTCGTCCTTTTAAAAGTGTTTTATTCTTTCTTTTAGAAATAGTTTGTCTTTTTGTCTTAGTTGTGTTATTTTACATCCAGAGTTTCGAAGGAACATTACCCTTCTGTTATTTGTTTTTAGTCTTAAACCTAAACTCATATAGTAATTTAAATTCTTGTAAAGAATCACGTATTCCTTTTGTCATACAACGTTCACGTTACATTTTTACCTTTGGTAATGTTCCTCCCCTTTTTCAATTAATTGCTTCTGAAGTTCTGACTTTTTCATTGCGAGGAGATCCTTCTGCTTTGGTGCATTCGGATAGTCCTTAAAGCATTCGTGTAACTCTGTAAATATATACCATGTTAGTAGCACAGCTACTAGTTTCATGAACGTATCTTTGGAAAGATGTCGTCCATAAAAAAATATCATACGAAATAGTTCTTTGATAAGTGTATTTCAAGAAATGTTTCATAGTTAGGACTTTCTTAAGATACTGTCACTATCCGCGAAAGGTGAAGTTGTGCCTTAAGACAGAGTCCATACATAGCTTACCAATAAAAGAAAACTATTCGTAAATGGTAACGAATGTTCAGATTAATATGATTAAGGCTCTGATAACAATAACAATGGAGAAGAATGCGGCGGTGGGTGTGATGATGATGATGATGATGATGATGATGATGACGACAACGATGATGATGATATGTAAGTCATTTAGAGAGTCATTTTGCATTTATGCCTCATACAACATCATACATATATAATATCCGATATCTGATTTAGTGTCGTAGATATCTCATTTAATAAATAAGATATTTCGTTTGTATTAGACATTTTATGTAGTTAATCAGATATCTGATAAAAGTTAAGTAAAGATATCTTCTTTGATACACACGATGATCAGCATGGAAACTTTAAATTGTATTTAAAATTGACAAGTATTTTTGTTAGATGTTAGAAAAGTGGTCATATACATGCATTTTTCTGAGTTCAACGTTCACTGAGTCCATTGAGCTTGTGCTTCAAAGACCTCCTAGAGATGCAGCGGACTCTGATTCCAGAAATAAACATATGATTCCTATGCTGACGTGAATAATTCATAAAATAAATAATAAAGAAGCAAGTGAGAAAATCATCGATGTAAGAGTAATCACCGAAACAAGGAAACCCCAGTCTCGAAGTTACAGCATCAGTCTGTTTGCTTCACAGAGCCAGTATCCCCTGAACAGACATTTCCTTTTATAGCAACCGCAATATTTATTATATTATTCTATTTATTCATGGCTATTCTAATTTTCATCTCAAATAGTGAATCCGCATGCAGAAAAATGATATTTCCCATAAAATAGCGGTCGAGCATCCTGTGTAAATGTCACACTGTTAAAAAATAATTAGTTTAGTATTATAAGCTTAACTATAAAACACGTATATTTAGGATCGGTTTTATAACCCCAATCTTTCCTATCACGTAATCATTTTCACCGAAATCGTCTTTTTGCAAATTATTACTGCTGAACAAAGATATTAATCAAACCGCAGTTAGAAAAGACTAATCATTTCAAAGGCGTATCAAAGCTCCGATTTCTAGTTCAGTTAATGGCTTATCCGCCATTATTCATCATAACCACAAAAGCTTTAAGCGTTTCCGGACGATTGAAACAGCAACATAGAACACAAAATGATTTTTTTATAGATGAAAAAACAAATTAAAACCTCTCCCCTAAAAAGGTTAGAGAGGTTTACCAGGGAGTAGCTCATGCTGTCTACCACTAGCAGGTCTTTATTTTATGACAACACTGCTCAAATAATTGACATAGATTAATTTAATTATTTACTAATTGATCTGATGTTGCTCAACACTTTTAAAGTGTATGTGAACGTGGCCATCTTGTTCATTGACCCAAATTAAATTAAATATTATGTGTTGGTTTAAACTTTAATATTAAAATAGTTTAACTAAAGTTTATTCAGTCTTGATTGTTGCATGCTCTGTACCTTAAATCTCATCAAACAACTTTGATCCGAAATTTATTGATCGCCGTGGACTTTTACGATGGTGGCCTGGTACTAAACTGGGTCAAGAAAAGAGGGCGTCTGGTCCGTCGTAATAAATAACAGTACGAATTGTTTTCAACACGCGCAGCTTTCATTTTTGACATCCCAGCTCGAGATATGGAATCCAGTTTGTACAGGACAACACTTAAGGTCAACTTCGTCCAAAACAACGTCCACTTTAACATTGATTTTTGACGTATGTATTTCTCAGGGTTTGTAAGTAATCATCTTCCAAAGGAAGATGGATGGATGAGGATCCAAAAAAAAGTTAAACTTGGTGCCATAATTTAGAGTCCTTATTTAGAAATCAAATTTAAAGTTGTAGACAATCATTAACATCATCATTGGCAAAGTTTTAAAATAAAATATACCACCTAAACATATGCAGGGGCAACACCTGTAATTGGTGTTTGACAAATTGTTTTAGTTCTTTTCATAAGGTCACCGAAGCTTTCTTGAAAATAAAAGCATACGGCAAATTCACAGGCGCAATATCCGATTAATTTATGGTTTTACAAGTGTAGTTTAATAGTTGAGATCACTGAGGAGTTTAGGCATTAGGATTTGGCCAATCACTCTAAAAATGTGAGTTCCACTGAGTACAAAACGCTTAATCAGTTAATCTGGATAAGATGAAATGGATTTCACCGAGGAGCCGTGTATCGTAATAATTTATTGGATTTAAAGAGTTGCTTGTCATGTATGACACGAGTCTAAAACATGATCTGAAAAAAAAAATGTGCATGAACATTTTCCATAAACCTTTGGGTCGTGTTTAGTTGTGAATACTGCATATTTAAAACTGTAAATAGTATATAATTATAGACCATTGTTGAGGTGAATATTACGTTTATTGAACTAGTAACCCTCATGATAAATTTACTTGGTTAAAAAAACTTGATGTTCATAGAAACAATAGTCTATAATTGTTTCAATTCATTATTACTCTTTTCTAAACTTACAATTCCATTTGCTTTACAATTGTACAAAATTTATTTCAGGTGCATGACACTACAAAAATATGGACTATTATATATCACGTGGCCTTATACCATCCAATTAAAAAACTTATTTCTCATGTGAATAACATGATAACATATTTGAACTTTCAAAAACGAGACACCCCGGAGTGTGGGTGTATCTATATTATTCTGTATGGAGATTTAAGGACCGAAAAGGAGAACATGTCTGGGAAAAAAGAGGACGTATGGCAACCCTAAATATGAAGTATTTTTTTTTTTTTTTATCTTACTCCGGTCATGCACGGAATCATAGTTGATAAAACAAATAAGCAAGCACATAACTGAAAAGAAAACTCCCGGATTGGCCTTAGTAAAAGCATCAGTGAGTGACTCTCAGTGGAAACAAGTAAATTAAAATAATATAAAGACATTTAAAATAATATAAAGACATTTAGAAGTAACCACTATTAACTTTATTATTTAAACAAAAATATCATTCTGGAAGTTTTTGCCAAATATGCTGGATAAAGTTAGTCGCTATGCGTATTGGAGATACTTTAGTTAAAATCAAATTTATTGCCATCTCCAAAACACGAGAAGTATATTTTTCAACGTTAGCTACTTAGTCCTCCTCGTCCCGTCAGAGACATAAGGCTGCAACTATCTTCCGCCATCTAGGTCGGTCTTGAGCAATGGCTTGTGCCTCGCCCCAGGAAAGTCCCATCTCTTCCAGGTCGGTCATCACCGTCCTTCACCATGTTATCTTTGGCAGTCCGCATTTGCGCTTACCAGCTGGTGTCCATCTGAGGGCTACCTTGGGTATCCGTTCTTGGGGCATCCTCATTACGTGCCAGAGCCTTTTGGGTTCTGCGCATCTTGATCTCCAGGGAAATGTTGTTACATCCCGTCTTTTCATACAGGTTCCTAAAATCTAGCTATTGCCTTACGACAGTTTTTTTTTATGAACACATCTTTAACAAGGAAATGATATTCTTTCAGCACAAAGCAATTAATTCGATGAACTAAGACAAGAGACTTGCTCATCCCCCAAATGACTGACTTAGGCAACAACAGACACTCAAATGTAACTTGACATCACGAAATTATAACTAATCTGAGTTTTATCAGAAATTTTTTAAAATGTATCTTCAAAGTAAAATTCAGGTATTTATATGGTTTCAGTTCGATAGAATATGCATTTAGAGCATCACTGTGAATGGTATGTATTGATTTACAGGTATAAAAAATTGAAGTACAGGCGCTTACTACAACAATAATTCGGCTATTTAATGTCAGTCTTCTATCTTCGTAATAAAGCGTGATCTCTTCTTTTATTTTCAAACTGCTCACAGTATCTGCTATATTTTAAGCTGTAACAGGTGTCAAAAGACACATGATAGCTGTCGAAATAAAAATCTTCTACTGCACGAAATGCCCGTTTAACTCTTGAAATACAAAATGACAATTTATTATTTTTTTTTAATGTAACACATAACAGTTTTAATGAGTCATTTTTCATGGATCAAATGAAGAAAGGAAAATATGAATGTGATGTTTTCCAGTGAAGTTCTGTTTTAAACGTCTTGAAATAAATATCTTTTGTTGCGTTTCCTTACACAATGAAACTGAAGTTATAACAAAAAAGAGAACTAGTAGCCTTGTTATTCAATTCGTTTGGAAAGACACAGAGACAAAAGGTTGTTTTTGGGTAACGGAGCAAAAAAAAAAAACCCATTTCTTTTTCAAGCCTTACACTGCGGATGTTTCTTACCCTGATATTCAGTTTAGTATGTCCTACACAATACACTACAGATATTCAAGAAGTAATCATTAAGGTTAATTACACAAACGGTATTTTTCAAATATATTTAAATTACGGTAACGAAGGAGAAAGAATTTTGAATGACAGCGAAACGTATAATTTCGATTATGTTTCTTTACTTTAAGGTACACCAAACTGTTCACTTGATTATATTTCGTTGCAGAAGGACGAATTGTAATTGCTTTTGTGAAATATTTATAAAAGTCTATGCTTTCTTTCAGTATCGGTTGATGTCAAATTTTACAGAAGGGATAGTTCTGAACAGTGGCGTAGCGAGGGTACTTAACGCCCGGGGACAAAACATAAACTTGGCTCCCCCGGTACTTAGCGCCTGGGGAAAAACATAAACTTGGCGCCCCCTTCGAGTGCATCTGAAATAACGAATAGTTGTATTTTCCTCATTTTAGCGCCCCTGGCACATGGCCCCCGGAGACAACTGTCCCCCCCCCCGCCCTCCCCAAGCTACGCCACTGGTTCTGAACCTGTTCTCTTTACTGTTCTGTTGCAGTCTCGATCAGTATTGTTCCTGGTTGATATAGATTAGTTTTCTTTGCTTGCACGTGCAAATATCAGCTATTTATTAAACTGCTTGGATACTCGTATATAGACCCGCCTCTTTTTTTGAATTTTATTGACTGGTTTGCACTGGAGGAATGACGTACTATTTCAAAGCATGCTTAGCCTCAATAGGCGGAGTGTCATCGTCCACTTTAGGCTCCTCTGTCATTAAACTTCACTAAAAATTTACAATAATAGCTTTTACTCCAAATCTATACGATCTTATTTGAAATGCACAAAAGCGCAGTTCTGACTGGTGAAAATATTTTTGCTTAAGATCTGGAGCCGTTACGTTTTATAGGGTTAGGGCATCCAAGCGTGCAGGCGACATGGTTTTACTGATCACCGTTCAAATTAAATTCCTCGCGTGGTGTAAAAGGTTCAAGTATCATCATCATTCTTCATATAATTGATTACTTACCGAGGATAGATATATAAGTCGAATGACATGATTGTTGACAGAGCTTAGCATTAAACTTGCGCTTTCGAAGCAAGTTCAAGCATAACCTGAAATATATATGTCGATACTATATGTCTCGTAGCACAGAAACAGCATACGTATTTTCGTTGTGATATCTTCATTGTAGGGTTTTGAAAGTTTTGTACATCCTCTTTACTGCACTTTGACGGTGCTTAGGAAACTTCGGAAGTTTTCTGAAATACAAGAAATAATGGACATGATGTCTTTATGTATTATGTGGATACCGCTCACAACAATTCTTCTTTGGAGTGAGACGACACTTGGAAAGAAAGTGTTTAAGCTGGAAGCAGAGAGTTACTGGACTTCATTTATCTACCGCCAAGCAGCATCACAGGTCAAAACGATACCTATGCACGAAAATGATGTCATGGCGATTCCTTTCTGCATTCGGAAGACCACTGTCGTAACAGTAAAGAATATACTCTACACTAACGACGGCCCGGAGAACGTTTTCAGTTTATCGATAGACGGGACGCCCATTGGTTACGCTACGTCACACAACAAATCAAACAGAGGAGAACTTTGGAATGTAATAAGCAGGACAGGGCAGGTTGGTGAGCCCCTCCTGGTTTCCGGAGGACCCCACCGTCTCCAGTTGTACATTTTGCCTCCAGAGAGAACTACTCGAACCGACCCCTATGGCATTGAAGTTGACGCTGTACAATTAGAGGTCGATGACGACGATATGACTGATCATTACATCCACTGCTGGAGGACCCTGTGCAATGACGATATTACTTATCGTGAGAGACATCGAGACAGAAATGACGTACCCTCTGCCAAGATTGTTCAGATGTCCATAAAAACAGAATGTGCAGAAGAAGACAACATCAAGATCCCAGTTTATCACGAAAACTTGCGTCAATTTAGGATCACGGCCATGCCACCAAAGTATCGAACCTTTTGGCACTATAAAACGGCAGACTTCGACGGTTGTCCCGAATATTCAGAATTTCATTGGCAATATTTGACTGTTGAATGTTCACCGGATGCAGCAAGCCGGAAACATAGGACCAGTTTTCTTTCATTCCATAAATCTGTGTCTAAGTCATTGAACTGCATAATCAAAATTGAATTTGACTTGGAAGGAATGCATTTTGGAAAGACTAATGCTCATATCGGAAGTCATTTGATGATCAGGCTTGCAAAGGGCCAAAACGAAATCATTGCCGTACCACGCTATGGAGTCATGCAGAATGATTCCATACATGTTGTCGATCTAAATCCGGCCATTTTGAACAATGTAACAGACGCCTACTTATGGGAACTCCCAGACTTCACTTGGGCCCAGAAAGAACCTGGGAAAGAGAAACTGAACCAAATTTTTATTGAGGTTCCCAGCGGCACGATATTCGGCGAGCTGTATTTACGGCGCCGACCGGAGAGAGATCAAATTGAGACGGACATCTACGACAACAACCAGGTAAAAATTCAGAAGGTGGAATTCGATTTCTGGTGGAGAGACCCCGTCATTGAATCGGGTATTGAGCAAAATATGACCGTCTATGTGGACACACTAGAAGGGGAGGTTTTTCAAGGATTTGCTCATTACATCCGTTTCATTGAGAAAAGGGTCTGGTCCCCAAATGGAGATATGGATCAAACATTTGTTCTTTATCAAGACGGTAGTGCAAGAATTCTACCAATTGTTCCCCATGGCTTGAGCACGTACGTTGCCTTCGGAAACGACATTGTAATTGGACAAGCAGATCCTCACCACTTTCGGCCTCACGCTCCCATCAGAAAGCTCGTGATTCATCCGCACGCGCATTTAATTTACGCTTACTACCAGGATGGAGGATCTGCGATAATCCACCTCTTTTCAAGTGTGGAACAGACGAATGTGACAGTCACAAACGTTTCATTTGTTAACAATTTCAAACCGTTTGCAATATTCCGATCTACATGGGTTGAAGATGGACGATCCAAAGTTGATCACGTGACCGTCAACGGGCTACCGGCAGACCATATTTTACTCGATAGGTGGAAAGAACTATATGGGACTACTTTTATCTTTTTTCGCCAGTGCATTTCGATCTATAATACCCAGAGTCCTGATTATGCAATAGATATATTATCGGACGTGGAGGTATAGGAGCAAAATGGTTTTGTTTTGCTCTTTTCGGCATAGACTTTTCATTTGATGCTTACAAGTTTGAACACAAATTTAGTGCTTAATTCTCAACATTTAAAATTATTGTTGCTTGCTCAAACTGATTGTCGAGCGTGACAGGTATTCATAAATTTATAAATAATAAGAGAAATAAAGGTCCGCATATTTTCAAACTTCCTGTAATCTCTTTAACAGAAAGATAATAACAGTTTTAGTGGTAGAAAATGAAATGTATTTTCTTTGTTTCTGCCGTATAATACTGTAAACAGTGTCGCCTTTTGACGGAATGTCTTTATAATATTGTCAACTTTCTTCATTTAGATTAGCCATTAGTTATCGGTTGCTTTATGAACTTTTGTATCCTCATTCCGACAAGAACTGAGTGATTCTGCGCACGACTCTCATAAGGGTCTATAATATTTAGCGAATCGTCACTAAAGTTTCCGGCGATTTCGATTTATTTACTTATTTATGTATTTGTTAGGAAGAATATGCTCATCATAAAGCCGTATTTGTCTGATAATTTATAATACATCATTCTTACTTGATTTAGGAAACGAAATAATTCTGTTTTCCATGTCCTATTTGTTCTTTAAGTGAAGAAATCCTTTCAACCCAAATATTTTTAGCAGGATTTTTTTAAAACAGCTGTTAAATACATATCCTGAACGCCTTAGAACTGCCTTTTAAAATTGTTTTTTATCTTAATATAACGTGTTTACTTATATATGTGTTCAAACCATGTCTCACACTTCTGATTTTTTTTCTTCAAAACATAATTGTTTTATCAGCGTAAAATAATTTGTTTACTTTACAGCAAATGTCTTACAGATATAAGCATGGCTGTTGCTCACTGATATGATATGCTTGCTTTTCATACAGTATGCATAGGTTTAAAGTTTGTATGAAAAATTCCTATGCTATTTTTTCTAACTTGAAAAAGTCTCAGAATAGTTTAAATATTCTGTAATAATTAAATCTTAGTTTTATAATTAACAGTATTCATGACGTCATAAAGCTTTAAAATTTACCAGACACTGTGTGAACGGCCATAGCAAAGCGAATGATGTTCATGCCAAATGTTTAATCTATTTTCAAGCTTTCTTGGCGTCATAATTCCTGTAAAATATGACATTCATTTCCTATAATTACAAATAATCATAAAAATAATAACGAATCTAAATAAATAAATAGCAGACCTACATTTTAATCATTTTTTGCAAATATTATCAAAGCACAAAAGACGGGCGCATTAATATATCAATACTTCCTTTCTTTTATTATGACCTAATTGAATCTGTTTCCAAACTGGATACACTCGTATGGAATTAGGCCATAACTGGAGGGGTTGGTAGTGGAAATGGGGCAGAAAAGTCATGACCTACCTTGATCAGTTGTTCAAATTTTTTATTTTTGTTAAATGTATCTATCGCTGCTGTTCGCAAACATCGGAATCATGTCTATAACGTTTAATGCACGCAAGTTCACAGTCAATTGACAAATTATAACGAAGCTCCAACAAGCCTGCACCACAGTTGATCTGATTTTTCGGTTATTGGATCAAACACATTTTGCCATTTTATCTTAAAGTTGACGAGAAAAGACGTAAAGTTTTATATTTTTTCAAAATTGTTATAATTTTCCGTCATTGCATAGCTCTTTCTGTTATAAAGTAAAATAAAAACGCAGAATCCTTTTTATAGCCGATCGATTAGAATTTGATGTTAAAAAGCGGCGGCGATACATAAATGTGTGACGAAATGATCGTGGTGAATCATGAATTACCTAGATTTTTATACTTTTTGATACGGAAGCTGGAACACTAACGCAGTACGGAATGATGTCCTAGTTTCTCGTAAGACATGCAGCCTCTGCGCTCACTACCGATCTACCGTTATGGCCCAGATCTCTTTGGGCAGACATGGTCATAGTCGATACAGTCACGCTCTCTAATCCTATGTTTAACGCATTATGCGTAGTGTTCGTCATTGTGTGGAGTCATTCGGAACATCATCGTCTTTTTCCTATGCGAGTCGAATAATGTAGACTCCGAAAAGAGACTCTGAAGGAATTGTAGCAATACTTTCTCGGTTGGTGCGTGTTTTGGCAGACGAACATTCGGATGCATACGAAGAAAAAGTTCTAAATGAAAGATAAACGTTGAAATAATATTGAAAGCCGTTTCAACCAGTAACGAAATACATGTACCTGCTCTTGTAAAGTAATATTGTCATTCCTGGAATCTTAAGAAAAAAAAAAGAAAGAAAAAGATCGGGAGAAATCATTCCGTTTCCATAACCTCAACT
>JAECUM010055965.1:0-19200 GCA_016617855.1 Megalonaias nervosa | reverse complement strand
AAAAAAAAACAACAAGCAAGCAAAGTGAAATCAACTTGTTATTTTTGTTTCTATATTACAAAGTGAAAATTCTAAGGGGCTTAAAGTATTATGAATTAACTCCCATATAATCCTAAATGTCGTATCACACGTACAAAGGTATAGAATGTTCCAAATGAATTTCAATAGTCTCGAATGTAATGATGTACAACAATGATGCACTCCCGAATGTCTTTGAATGAATTCACAATAATTTCAAAGTAACGTGTTAATCCAAACTCAATGGGAACTTATTAATTCCAACGAATATTTAAATATATAATTTCTCTCGACACAACTGTCAAGGATTCTCACAGACTGATCTTAAAACAGGAATGAATTATTCGTTTACCAAGTCCTTATTTATTCTCATTTTCACTTGACTTAGAAGTGAATAATTCTGGAAAATTCCAATTAAATTTTAAACATCTCTATTTCCAGAAGTTTCTGAACTCAAAAACAATGCCAACATCTTATTTAAAACTTACAATCGTGGACAAACGCTCGCTATGTATACATATTGTTTACATATGACCATTATCTTAATGTACAATCTAAAATCATAGACAAAAGACAAGGACAAAGTATAGATATACATGAGGTCTTCCAATCGGTCTTTTAACCTGTTTCCATCTCCCCATATAGGAGGTCCTTTGGAAAACGGTTTCCGCCATTCGGAATACGTGTTCCTACCAAGTTAAGCGTCTTTGCCTAAGAAGGATTTACATACTTGAGATCCCTGCTCGATCAAGCAATGTGCTGTTGGCAGCTTTGTCTCTCCAGGAAATGTTAAGGGTGCGCCTGAGAAAGCGCATACGGAATGCATTAAGCTTTCTTTCTTGTTGTATAAACTAAGTCTAAGATTCAATCCTATATAAGAGTGTGATCACCACACAATCTTTGTATACTTGTACTTTGGTGCGTTCCGCCAACTTCCTATTGGCCCATAATCGTTTTGTCAGTCTGGAGAATGTGGTGGCATCCTTCCCGATGAGCCTATTAAGTTCTATCTCGAGGGAAAGATTATGATTAATGACCCCAAGTACATGAATTCATGAACTACCTGAAGCTCAAAGTCTCCATTGCTGATTGATGGAGGATTATCCACGCCCTGTCGCATCACCTCCGTCTTGTTTAGGCTGATGGTGAGCCTGTAGAACCTACGGACTTTTTCAAAACTATCCATGAGTCACTGGAGATCCTCCCTTGAGTTGGTTCGTGACTGCTGCGTCGTCTGCAAATAGGATGTCCCTCATCCATTTCAATTGCACTTCCGTTTTCGCCCAAAGTCTGATAAAAATGCAAAGGTAGATACCTTATGTGGCTGATCCAAACGCGCATATGAGCAGGATGGTAATGAAGATGCTGAATAGCGTGTGGGCAAGGACAAAGCCCTGCTTCACGCCACTTCTGACGCTTAACTCTTCCGATATAGAGCTATCGTGCATAATGGTCCCTTTCATGCCTTCTTTGAAGCACTTCACAATACTGATTAGCTTGGGTGGAAAACCAATTTCTTCTAGGATCTTGAAGAGTCCCTCCTTGTTAACAGGGTCGAAGGCCTTGGTGAGATCAATGAAAACGACATTGAGTGGTGTCCCATGCTCTCTACACTTTCCTTGCAACTGCCTGAGTGAAAATACCATATCGGTACGGGATCACTTGGCACTAAACCCGCACTGTGACTCTGGGTAGACTATCAGGAAACTCTTTAGCTTCTTCAAAACAACCTTAGCAAAGAGCTTCACCGAGATGCTCAGAAGGGAAATGTCACGAAAATTGTTGCAGTTGCTACTATCACCTTTATTTTTGTAAAGGCTGATAATATAGCATCCTTCCTGTCTTGTAGTATTGAGCCTTGTTTCCAGCATTGGTAGAGGACTTCATGCAGTTTTATGAGGAGGGTTTCCTTGGCACCTTTGATGACTTCAGCATATATGCCATCATTCTGGGGGCCTTTGCAGGGGCGAATGCCTCCAGCGCTTGACTGAATTCTTCAAGTGCTGGTTCACTATCATGCTCGTCAATGGTTAGTAACACTCCACGTCATTTAGGGCATCCTGACTGACTTTGTTTTATCTCGAATATAACTCTGAATAATGCTCCACCCAAGGTTGCATCTGCATCGGACGGTCTTCAGCGGGGCAGTCTTCGTTTCTGTGGGTCTAAAAGCCACTTTGATAACATCCTATATGCACTTTATGTCACTCGATATTGGTAAAAGTCTGAATCCCTAACAGAGATGAAGCCAGAAATTATTCGTACAACTCCGTGCCTTCTGCTGCACCATGTTACTTGTTGTTCTGACAACTTGCATGTTCTTCTCAGTTGGTGAGGTTTTGTAGGAGGCAAAAGCCTGTCGTTTCTGCTCTATAGCAGGAAGCCTTTCTTCTGAGTGAGCTTCAAACCAGTTATTTGAGTTTCCACGCTTTATTTCAAAGGTTGAAATTCCGGCGATGTGGATAGTGTCTGTGATATGTTTCCATTTTTCAGTGATATTTGTTTTGGTTGAGCTGGGAAGGACTTCCTCCAGAACTCTAGCAAAATCAAGCACCTTCGCTTGTAGGCCTGTCCTGCTTATGTCAGTTTTATACCTTCTTGAAGCAATGTAGCCCCTTTTGCTGGAGCTTCACTTTGCTGCACACAATTGAATAATCAGTGTCACTGTCTGCGCCATGCTAACTGCGCAATATTTGTGTACTGCTAAGGTTAGAACGTCTTGTGAAGATGAGATCAAGGTGATGCCAATGCTTGGATTTGGGGTGTCTCCAGGACACATGTGTTGAAGTTTGGTCCTAAAGAAGGTGTTGGTGATGGCAAGACTGTGATGGCAGCAGAGTTCAGCAGCAGAGTTCAGTAGCAGAGTTCAGCAGCAGAGTTCAAGGAGGCGCTGGCCATTCATCTTCCCCTTCCCGAAATGTCCCAAACACGTTGACCAGGAGCTATGGTCAGCACTGATTCTGGCATTGAAGAAATCAAGGATGAACAGTAAGTCTTGGAAGTGGCACCTCCAATGGTAATCCACTGAAAATATCGTGAAGCCGGTTTTTAACTTATAGACAGAATAAAAAATACCGAGAGGTGCAAGAAAAGCAGAAAAACTTGTATTACTAAGACTTCCCCCGGACAAACATGATTGACTCTCAGACAGCTTCGTGCAACAGCCGCGTGCATGCATGATCATTAATGAACACTACACATTTTGCATCGCAGCTACTACTGCCGCTGAGCTTGCCGAACATCGTCGCCAACGAGTCCAAGCCTCCTGAGTTTAAGTTGCATAAGCGAGTTGGTAATTTCAATCACTACCTGGCAATCGTGCCACATGCATACAAACCAGGCAAAGACGCTTAGAAGTGTCTCTCAAACATGCGTCAGGTCAACATAACAGTACGCTGAGGCTTTGCCACTCACGTCCGGATTCAAGGTGGACATTGCTCTCCATGTAAAATTTAACATGCACCGTTATAACTTCACACCATTTATATTCTTACAGCCGTGCGTTCAGAATAAACCGTAAAGACGCCGAGGCCAGCAATGAAGAAATCAATAAAGCTTTTTCCACGACGTTTGAAGAATATTCCAGAGGAGGGCCAGGATAGAAGTTTTCCAGATGGTTGGAAGTTCATTTTAGGATTTCCCCGCACAAACCTTTCTTGTGTGGAGAAATCCTAAACTGAACTTCCAACCGTCGAGTTATATTCCAACACCAGTGAGTATTCAGCGGAGTTATAAACGTGAGAAACGACAACAACTTGTGTTTTTAATGGACGATCATGTTCGCGTTGCATCAGGCCTCTGGCAATACAGATCAGCCTCGAAAATAGCGACACCATCTGGGTGAAGTTAGATTTGACTTCTTCGTGTCGGATTGTTACAAAAATCGCTAAAATGTTACTGAATTGATCAGAGAAATCAAACGGAAATAATGTTATCTTCCTTGATTGATTCCATTTGTACAAATATGCTTAGACCCCTATGATAACTTAGTATGACTTCTAATACCCATGGTATGGCTTTTCATTCTGTTTTATAAATATTTCTCAACACCGAACACTCATAGTCAATAAAATTAGCTCAAATATATCTCAAAATTACAAATGATGACAGAAATATTTATTTATTTATTTATTTATTTATTTATTTTATTTATTTATTTATTTACTATTCCATATTTAATGAAGTAGTACATTTTGCATTCTGCCATTCTTACATGTATGACTCAAAATATTGACAGTAAATAAAAAGCAACGTAATACAAATTGGGTAATGGTCACTTAACAGTTTACATAAGGACCACAGTTCCATTGATGTTTTCTGAGTACTGACAAACACGTGATCGATAATGGTGTATGTGTCATCCATCATATGAGTTGCGGTCTTTCTCATCTGTTTTAGCTCCAACAGCTGAAAACACTCATTAATAAAATTTCAAAATTAATGCTTTTACATTGTGCTTAGCAAATGGCTTGGACACTGCAAAAATATGAATATATCGGGCTTTACAAATTTTTTTTAAAAACCAGATCGTTACATTTTTTAAATATTTTTTTTTTTACAAAATGATTCTTTCATATCATCAAAGTACGGTAGGTGATGACTGATAATAATAAAATTGTATGCGATAATGTGAGAACCTAGGAGAAGTTGGGTATCAGGATATGACTGGCACTACTAAATTACATGTAGCAGAGTGAGAGCCTAGGAGATGCCTTCCAAAGAAGCTGGGTATCATTGATATTTCTGTTAGTGTAAAACAGTATTCGTGTTGACGGAACGGTAGTCTAGTCGCCATCTATTACACAAGATGCCGTCGAGAAAAGATTCGTCGGGGTGTTCTTTACGTCATTGCCATCTAGATATACAAATTTTATAAAGATTGTACTAAGTTGTAAAACAAAATTGTAACAAGAGTATGTGCTATTTGTATTTGCATCATCATTTATAGATTCAATTCGTTTTGGTGATTACTTGTTTCAGGTTCGAGAATGGGTGCTGGGAAGATATTTCGCAAACTGATAATTCAGTCAATTAGTAAGAATTGTCGTCAAGCTAAACCGAATTCACTGGACGCTATGGTAGCATGGGTTAGTTGTGTAAACTGGCTTCGGGGAAAAGTTCGTAACATGATGATGTATTGGGAGATTCTCATAGACATGTGCTTTGTAATCAGACAGATTAATATTCATATGCATTAAGTGTTTGTAGGCTGGCTCATAGTTTTTGACATGAAATAAAATGTTAAATCGATCGAACATGAGAATATTGATGAAAATTATGGAAAAATCAAAGAACAATTATCGAAAAATTAATTAACAAGTTACAAAAGCAATCTTGTTATCACACAGTGTCGCTTAGTGGTGTGATTGCGTTAGGTGGGTAGATGTATTAGGCTTGACGAAAGAGCGAAAAATGTAATATTTGAATACAAACTTGAGTATAAAAGCGGTACATTTTGTTCCCTGTCCAAAATAATTGCAATTATTCAGTTCAACTTCTAAAATCGAGACCGGTCAATTATACACGAATGTGCACCAATTTACTGGAAATATATTTACGGGATCACTTGATATTTATAGAGCTGCAGAGAAAATGCATTTAATAGCATTGTATTAAACAATCTATGAATGTCTGTTCTTAAAACTCGGCGTAATTAAAACAAAGTGAAAACGTATAATATATACACAGCGGTTAACTTATCCCTAAAATTACAAATGTACCACATCGTGCTGGTAAAATTGGAGAAAAAAAAAATGGTTTGGTATACTTTTATTAGCGTCTTTTTTAACTTGGTATATATGTTGCTCAAGAGTATAAACAACTAATTCAGTTGCTATAGAAGGTAATGTTAGTGTCCAAATATTAATAAACTTTTGTTGTAAGACAGGAAAATCACTCTTACGTCCTGTGAAGAATCTGTCCAAAAAGAAACTTAAAATGATGAAACAATGTTAGAACAATTCCTTAGTAAGTGCTCACTACTGAAACTCCGGCACTATGAGATTTCCTCGTTTACATCATGTCGGACCTGCGCGGCAACAGCGCTAAAATGAAAATGGTTAACGCTTCAATCCTACTATCCAAAACAATGTAGCCATCTGTTGGCTTCTTCCGAAACGTTGGGTTTTTCCGGTACTGTTTCAGCCAAAAATTACCGTAATTCTTTCAAATACTGTATTTAATAGACACATAGACTGGTTCCGTAGCTCATAAAATACTTAATTGCGTGTGTCCGTTTTTCGGGAAGTATGAGGATAATGAGATGTGACAGAGAGCGAAGAATGGGTGCTGAACGTTTAGTCTGGAGAGTTATCTACAGAATCGGTACTGGAACGTCTCTGTACATTTTGAAATGAAAAGAAAACACTCGTCTTGTCAACAGTTTTCAAAGCTCCAGATGGAACAGTGCCAATACGGTTATTGAAAACGATAGAAGATATAATGAATCTGTAGGCTGGCATTATCTGGTGTGTTACGAGGTACTCGAACAGCAATGTACCCTCACATCTGGTTGAGTTAATCGAGCGATCATTCAGTCAGTTGACACAAAATCGAGCTGTTCTGTTAAATGACTTTTCCACAGTTTTTGCTAGATATGATAATTACCTGTGTAGAAAGAATCTGATAAAGAACTCTTTCATGACAGGGAATGCTGAACTCATTTTAATTTAAGCCCAGAAAATTGTCTTTCCATCTCCGGAAGGAGAGACTCACAAGTCAATGACATGTTGGTAACCAAGGAGGGAAAGAAGAAATCATGCTCGGACTATAGAGTCTTGAATTCGGTTTCAGAGAAAGATACATACCTTCATCTTCGAGTCGATGATAGTCTGAATTTGGTATCGGACATGAGCTGGTTCTCTTTGTCAGATCTGATATTGGGATACTGACAGGCGTAAATCGAGGAAGCAGGCCTGTCTAAGACTGCGTTAGCAAAAATGATGAACTTATACCAGTTCAAAGTGATCTTATTCGATTTGTATAACGCGCCCTGTGTGTTCCAGCATCAGTTGCAATCAGTTCCAGGTGGGCAGCAATAGTTTGGTTTGATCTTTCTTTCAAAATGGCAGAATTTGGAAGCGTGTTGGAGACGTTGCTTGAGACATGAGACACAAACGCGATTTTTTATATGCCTTCCTAACGGTGTCCTTGAGCTGAAGCCCTGCAAAGGTACACTCTGTACAGGAGAGGTATGGTGTCTTGGACATAGCATATCAGTTACAGGAGCTACCATCGATAAATTAATTATATCGGTATTCCTTGGATTCTATATTTGTTAAAAAGGCCTGGGAAAGACAATATACATTCTAACTGTAAGACGTATCAGCATATGAATTCACAATATTACACAGACCTGGGATATAAAGACACTGAGGACATGAGAAATTAGCAGTTGGAATACTGATGAGTCGGTCACTGGATGATTCCATCTCTGCTCAGATAACCAAATTAATTGGGCGTAGGAGTATGTGCCGTGGCTACGACAGGCCAGTCGATTACGCTCGGATTTGAATCACAAGTATTTTACCTAGTCTTAACTGTTATTGTTTCATTATTTTTCTTTATTTTTTGTTTAAAAAATATAACGTTTCTAACACCATAATATATATTTCGTTGGGTAAAGGACAATAACGCGTTAGATGGTTGGAATTATCATGAATGTCATGCTCATGACGTCGTTTATCAAAATAAAGATCTGCAACAATGACATATCGCTGACGTCAAGCTGATTCACACGCTGCTGAAGTCTGTAAAAACTAACATATAACGGAGTCACTGTCCAACTGGTTGATATGATGAGTAGTAATCTAGTGGTGGAATCGGGCAATCAATTGTCCGATAATTGTATAATCGATTTATTATAGTCCAATAGCATACTGGAAAGGCACAGCGGCGATTAACAAACTTGCTGATGCAGCGGGTGCCAAGAGTAATGTAGCAGCAGACTGGCTGTCCTGACAGTCAATATTGCAAATGTATCTGCCGCCACCTAAAACGATTTAATATGGACGGTTTGATGTTACCACTCCCAAAGAAGTTCATCAGGCAGATATCTTGTTTTTTCTCTCGATACGGTACACACACGCACATACAAATGCGCGCTGACGGTCGTCGATGTTGCAAAAGATACAAGGAAGCCGAACCATTATCAACTTAAACAGCAACTGAAGTCGAACGAATTTCTCGGCGAGGACCTATAAGATGGCCACAGTTGCTGCAGCTTGATCCTGGCAAAGAATTTATTGGTGCTGTAAAATCGCAGATGCAGAAACATAATTTTGAAATCAGACGCAGACACGAGGCCATACATCGTGATCAGGCAATCATTGGACGATTTAATCGAACACTTGCTGAGCGATTAGCTGAACATCAGTTCAGCCAGGAATTACCGATGAAGGACATTAGATCTCGTGATTTCTTTGCGAGACTGCCCATCGTAATAGCTTCGTTAAAAAACGATGTCACGCGCGGAATTTACTATGAAACCCATCTATGCAATCTCAAAGAAACACATACCAGCGAAGCGAAGCTACTGGCAAGCGAGACCATTGCTGGGAAGCAACGTGACAGTTAAGTATTTATATAACCTGGTAAACTTGAAAGTGGTAAAAATGGAGCAACTGATCCTATGTGGAGTGTAACCACACATACATTTTCCAGCGTGGTAAGATCTACGGGTAGGCCTGCAATATACAGACTATATTCGGCGGCTCCTCAACGTGAATTTGTCCGTGAACAATTACAGGTCATTCCTGAAAATACACAATTACTACCGGCATGGATTCGCTAGCGAATCAGGGCACTAGCTCCTAGATGTAGGTTCTATTCAAGACGTGTCAGCGCGACAGTTTCGCGTGTGTGGCTCAGGCTATTATCGATTCTGTTCACAGTAAATTGTCGTGGGCCATTTGGAAAATATTGCCACAACATTGTTCAATTACAAAGCGCACAGTGATTATTTTGTCGTTGTTTCAACTCCATGATGAATATAGAATGAAGATCAAACTCGCGTATTTTTGTCGTCTCGCTAGCCAGCTAATTCTTTTTTCCTTACTCTGCCGGGAACTAGCACGCCGTGTACATCCTGAGGTTGATTATAAACCATCCTGTGTAGCTGAGACATTCTTGTAGCTCTCGATACTGCCAAATATATTAAATTGCACCAATTGACACGATCATCGACATTATTGGTATCTTAGACTGTTAGTCCCTGCGGTGAATGAATTGTCATTGCATATCCTAGAGTCCAACATGGCTGTACTAAGCGCCCTGGAAAACCTCAATGGGAACATGAACAATATCATTAAGAACGAGTTGTTGCGGAGTAGCTGAACCTGGAATCGCCAAGAGAATATTCTGAAGACGAGTATCGGCTGGGCGATAACATAGAGGAACTGGTGACTCGGGAAACTTCTCCTTTTGGCGCTTATATAATTCAGATTGAAGTTAATTGCGAATTATTTCCCTGGATGCAACTATTAGATCCCTAGAGCGCCATAAGTTCCAGAAATCACCAATGGACGTTTTTGGAATTACGCCGCGCATTATCTCATATTTAATCATGTCGGTTTTAAGTCTCATCAGTGCTTCTAGCGCTTTTAATGTTTTCTCCATGGTTCTGTAGTCTTCTAACATCTCATCGTCATAATCTATAAAATTACCCGGTAAACGGAGGAGGTTTGCCATGATCGCCGCACACGATACTCGCCGTTGATTTTGTCAGTCAATCCAAAATCTTTGCTAATGTTTCTTTGAATACCGTATATATTTTGTCTCAAATGATGATTTTAGGAATATTTTTTCTCCCGTTCGCTCGGGAGTACATTCATCACCACTCTATCGACAGAAGCTGTGATAAGCATTGTCCTTAAAATGTTCAGGCTATTACTCAGCGTGAGAAAACCAGACGGGGTGGTACAAACAAAATGCGGGCTTGCTCGATGAATTTAGAAACCGGTGAAACAAAAGAATTTCCGCCATTATCCGCTGCTTGGAAAATGTTTTGATATTCATGCAAATTTAGTACATATTGTTGCTGTTGGTATAACTAATTCAGCCTTATCAAAGCGGCATAATCAAAAATATTATTTCAGCAGATATTACCGATCACAATAATAATGTATCGTAATTTCTTTACTGGAACAATGACAGCGCGCCCGCTCTCAGAGTTATTCTACGCCGCGAAAAATAGAAGGGAATGCAATGACGAGTTTCAGTCTGGCTTAATATACTGGACCTGATAGAGCGTTTGATTTCCATGTGTGAAATCAAAACGCCACTACCCCATATTTGGTTTGACATTAGTAACTATGAAATCAGCACAGGCCAATTTCACTGCATAAAAGCACCGCCAGATGTATTCAAGTATAAACACGACTCATGTTACCGAGTTAACATGACGCAGTGTTTAGTAAATCCCGGGGGAGGGGTCTCTAGGGGCGGATCCATCATTGTACTTATAAAGCTCTTAAATTAGCCTACCTGTCTGTGCGTACACTCCCAGGGAATGTTAATTTCAAGGGGGATTTGCTAGCAAATATAAGAGATCACCAAGGGATCATTCATTGTATTTATAAGGTACAAAAATGAGCTTGCTTGTTTGTGTATACATGTACACTGCTAGCAAATCCAGTTCGATACAGCCAGATGACGAAGAGTCTAAGAGACTCCTAGGAGTCTAGGAGGCGGCTGCCCCCACTTAGGGGAGGGGGAGTTGAAGGGGGTCACCGCTCGTTTTCTTTTCAGCAGTGCGTAACTTTATATATCAGTTCCGAAATATATCTGTATAACAAGCGTCCATAATGTAATGGTTCGTTCCGTCGCTGGTTAGAATCACACCACGGATGAAAAAACATTTTTTCTATACAATGAGGAGAGACAGCCGAGCTTGGCTGAGATGATGTTGAATATAAGCTGAGACTCAATTGGTAATGTAATGATCGGTGTTAATTGCTTGACCGTGACACGCATAATTCATGGGTTCAAGTCGCTTTGACGGCCCTCTGAACCTTGCTAGGATGTCGCATGGCAACCTCGGGGTTCGCTGGGGAACAGGAGTGTCCACGCACAAATTAACATTGATCAGTACAGATCCTGTTGACCGTAAAATAGGATATGAAACATCGCCAGCTTATAGTAGCAGCGTGTTATAAATCCCAAGAAATATGACTACTGGGCATCACCTGGGCGCAGCCATCTCCTTTTAATGACTTACGACACGATTAATTATGTGTGTGTGTGTGTGTGTGTGTGTGTGTGTGCTTTAGATTTTTAACGTAGCTTTAACAATTTTTCAGTCATATCGCTACGATGTCTACAGTGTGACAGTTTATAGTGATGTCAAGCACTGGCGCATCATGCCGCAGACACGTGGCATGATGTCCCACCCAGTCACATTATCTTGACACCAGGCGGAAGTACCATTTTTTTAGTCTTTGGTATGACTCGGCCGGGGTTCGAACCCGCGACCTCTCGCATCCGAGGCGGACGATCTAACCAATAGGCCACCGGAGCGGTTACACGTTTAATTAAAAAATATATTTATTTATAAGGAACCCAAAATATATTAATGCGATTATCTCTGTGATTGAGATATTACAAAAAAGGTATTCCACTCATGGATCAACTTAATCCTGAAAAGAATCAACTACGACTTGGAAATTATACAAGAGCGACTGGAAGAGGGTAAATACACATTACAGGCATAATATCGATATATCAAATAACTTCAGCACGCAGTAGAAACGTTTGTAGGTGCGCGTTCCAGACAGATTATGAACTTGTGGAAGATTAGGATTGCAAGCAATTAACCAAGCAATCAGAATCCACTGATGGCGAATCCAAGCATGTGGTTAATCGGGCAGTGAAGTATCCCGTATGTGTTGTTGGAGTAAACACTCTCTACGATAGCCAGCACCGAAAACAATTATCGACTGACTAGGCCCCCTAGAATAAAAATATGATGTAGCATTTTTTGTTTATTTGGGCACTAATGTCGTTTTTTGTTATTGTGGGACCATCTTGGCGACCGTTGATCGCTCAGTGTGTGTTGTTGGCAACCGTTGGACGCTCATGGTCGGTATCACGAGACTCGGTCTCGTACATACAAACTCACAGTTAATTCCCCGCGGCGGATGTCCGGTAAATATCCATTTTGATCGGTCAGACGAAATAATATTCGTGACAATGATCGTAAAAACCAGGATTAGTTACACTGACACAATCAAATGGCCAGGGGCAACCTCTGGAGAAAAGCTACAAAAAGAATATATCCTTGGGATTCTTGTGAAGACCCTTACCACCCTCCCGCCTGATAACTACCATCCACCGCGTCACAGACAAGATTTACAGAAATCGTCGAAGTAATAGTAGCTATTCTCGGCGACATATGACGACTGCCACCATCTGGATTGTTGTTATTGTTTTTCCTTCCATTGATTCCCATTTTTGAACCAATTGTGGCAACTGAGTATCAATTATTTTATCTACACGACTAACATTACGCTATATTAATTTCTGGAGCTGGAAAATGTATCGCTAATACTTTACTACTCTTATGTTCGATTATCAATTGCTGTCTCTAGTACTTCATTGCTGATAATTTTATAATAAGCTCAACGTGCATTTTTTTCATTATCAGATAAACGTTCACTAAGAGAGTTGGGGGGGGGGATAAATCTTGGGACCCAAACTCGCCCTCCCCCTCCTCACGACCTCGACGAGGTTGCCAAAACATCCCATCGCTACTCGGAGAGTAAAGTATTCAGAAGTAAGTTTTTCCCGTACTTTTTCATTTGTGTACTCAAGAAGGAGCTGTGGAAATTTAATTCTTTCTGTGACTTTGATAGCACCTGAAATTCGATCTCCTATTTGTCTCATAGCTCCTTTCTATCGTTTAACATTATCTTCTGATTTATTTATCGCTGGGTGGTTAAAAATATGATTATCAGCATTTTCTCGAAGAACCTCGCTTATATCAAGTAACTTCACGACGGAATCCAAGCCGTCGAGTGGGGACGTAATCCGCCCTCCTGTATTTGTGTCAGTGATGATCGTTCTGGTTTAGGAGGACGATTATCTGTGATAGTTTCTTGCTATCCCATCACAGTTCTGATCGACGGATGATATTGGTCAACGGCGTGATCGGGCGTTGATTTTTCAATTTCGGCGTTTAGCGTTGGCTCATGTACCGTGATAGTAATCTTTGATTCTTTCCCTTTCATTGACTTAATTCTGCATTGAAGTTCATCAGTGATTTGCTCGATTTGATATGATCCTGTTGGAATGCTAACAACGTTCCAGCCCAAGAACTTATGTTCCGTTTCCATCATCCTTGGTTTTATACGCGAATATCAGTCAATTAATAGCTGATGATCAACTAAATGATTTTGCACTGATGTTCGCCCAACTATAATAAACTCATAGTTGTGCCAGTGCGATCGCAAATGACCGACAATTTAGGAGCGCTTATCGGTGTAGGAATGCTGATGTCGAATTCCGGCTGCTTTGACGTCAATGATATCATCGTAGTCAGCGGCGGTGTTCTTCCAGCCATGTAGTTTTTTCGCGATAATATTAAGAACCCCAGCAAACCCACGAATATAGAAACGCCAATTTCAGCTGCTGGTACTATCACGTACGTCGCCTATAACGTACCGATTAGCATTGTTGCTCAAGCGACTACAGCGGACACCGCATGTGCAATGCTGCTGATGACGATGCGTCTGCTATATTGACTCAGTTTTGTCATATGTTCATCAATATTGTTTTCCAGCGGTGACTTCTAAGCACATGAGTGATTAAAACTGTTAGACTGTGCGGGATTGGAATGCGTTTCATCCAGATTCATTGTTACTATGTAAGTATTAAGTAATCAATTGAGGTGTTCGTGCGACAAATGCAAGGCACCACCAGTACATCGCCGAATGGAATTTTTTGACTTCGGGATCCAGTATGAATAATTCCTCGGTATTTTACTTTACAACGACTGACATGGTTCCAGAAAATGTATCGGTTGAACGACGCCATGGCTGTGTCATAAATATACTAAATCGCGCAGAGATGAACACTGAGAACCTGAATACGCCAGTGATCCCAGCGGTATGTCTGATTGAGTTATTTTGTTTTGACCATGTTGCTGATTCAGACCCCACCGTGTATACAGCATTGATGATAGGGGTCGTATGAATTACACCCGCTTCAACCTTTCTGATGCGCTCAGCAACGTTGGGGATTCCGCCGAATATATCTGCTAGAATTTTGCTGATCGCGGAGATTGAATTTTGAACGTTGGCTAGATCACCGAGTTTTATGTTAATTTCTGCGAGCTTTACGTTGACAACCATTTGACTTCCAAGGAAATTATTGGTGATTTTATCCAGTCGTTCAAAGTTTCTGCGAAAATCAGTAAAGGCGATTATATGAACATAATGCTCAACTCGTAACGTGGCTAATTTATTATCAGTCGTCCACGAATTTCTTCGTTTCGACGTCATCACAGACGTTGGTTCTCTCAGAAGAACAATTCTATTTCAATCCATATTGAGTTCACCGGTCATTGTTTCGCCTGTTTTAACAACACGTTTATTGATCTCGCTTCTGATCGCCGCGATTGATACGCTTGAGTCTCTGATTCTTCAGCCATCAAGAAATACCACGATGTTATCGGTGGTCGCGACTAAATCTCGCCGGACAATATCGATCCACTTAATATTGCCCATCTTTAACTTTTCACATTGATCCTGAAAAATAACAACTTCATCTATGTCAACCCCAGCAAGGTTCATAAGATGAGCAAATTCATCTCTTGCTGCATAAGCTGACAAATCAATGTTACAGGGACCAGGTTTACCTATGACCCTATCGGCATGAGATCTTCCGTAAATGTCTATCATAATAAATTATTAACATATTTAAAACGACGGACGACTATGCCGTTGGACGATTATGCAGCCCACTGGTGTATTTGTGTATGACCTTATGCAGCGATATGACCTTGATATAGAGCTAAGTAAAGCAAGAGCCTCTGGACCGCATATAGGTGAATCTGTCAACGTCTGCGTTGGTAGTGTTGAATAACAGATTGAAGGAGCTATCTCCAGGGCAGCGACATACCCTAAAAAGTCCTTTGGTGGAACCAATCCATACGAATCAAAATAAACAATATTTACGTGGATCAATAGCGTATGCAACCCAGTGACTAGCTGGACCGGAACTTCCATCGATATTAATGATATCATTTTAAGAGTGGTTTGTTTGTTCTGGTAACTGATCATGCATAACAATTCCTCTAAGGTTTCTGATGCTTAATCGCAGAGCAGCTTCAAGTAAGTCAAAATTAGACATGGGAAGCTTGCTTAGCGAAATGTTCCTGGTAGTCGCCGACCTTGACCGTCATGGTAATCTTAGACCCCCCCCCCTTCCTTTCCTTAAAGACTCTGCTCGTCGCATTTTTTCAATGCCATTCCGGCAGCAATTCCAAGGGCACCGACTGCTGCTACTTTTGCAACAGCTTGAGCTGCAGCTGCAATCAATGCTAGTATATCTGCAAGAGGTAGGAATATACCACTAGTTTTATTGTATCGTTGATCGCACCCGCGAAAAGATAGTCTGATACCAGTATTTGATTTCTTGGCGTTATTGAAACGTTTCATTTGACGTTCAGTCATCGCCAAATTATTTGGATCTTGCAACGATATTGTTGTTCAAGAACATAAACAACCCTCATTCGTCCACCAACGCCTTCAAGCTGCATTGTTGTGTCTGATAATATTACAACAATTGATATGTAATCAGTAACACCAGCTGGCAGTACACCAACAGATCGTCTACACAAATCCAAGTGTTTCAGTTAGAGATAATAGATAGGATGTAATCCTGTAAAATCCCTCAGAGATATGAGCAAACCGTAATCAACATTTTGATCTGGCCCCATAAATATCATCAAAGGGTGATACGCACGTGGGACATAATTCTTCCAAAAATCCAATATCACTTCTTCAGATGGTTCCTCATGTCCGTTTATCCTCCAAGAAGCTTCACTAACCCCGAGCGGGTCAAACACCATTGTGGTTCTTATCTGAGAATTCTGTCGTCTGGCATCCTGAAAACCTATGCAAATAAACCAAGAGTTGTGCTTGTAATCGAGTCCATGGTCATCGTCAGCCACGACAAAGTTGATTTACCGACCCTTTCCGTAAACGATAGTACATCGTTGGCATCAACAATGATAGTTTTGTCATCGTCATCATCCCGTGCATGGCCGTAGTGCGGCTGGAAAAATGCCTTCAGCGTGCCAGATAACTTCATCGTCAGTGCCATGTCAAACTAGTGTAACTGTATGTTTCGCCCCAAAGATAACTTTCTAACACTTCTGCAAAAACTGAAGATATGTGACACCGGTATCGCACAGCTAAATCTCCCTTGAACATCAATTTGATTTGTACGTACTGCGAATCCCAAGTTGAAATCCGCTTTGGCGCTGACGAGTACATTCTCAATGTTAGCGTCGGCATTTCCGGTGTGATTGTTCGGCCTTCGACGAAGACAAGGTGAGCTATCAGTTTTATCCACGGTGTCCTTCGCGAGCATCATTGACGGACCAGCGGACCGTGAATAATCATCGGAATATCTGCCTACCCTAATATCGTGGTGGCAACGATAACGTTATCATGAAATACCTCGATTTCTCGACCATAGATGATATATCGCGCACTGTTGAGTAACGCCATGACACCTTTGTTAACGAACCCACCTAGCTGATCACAGGATCGGTTATCGTCCGTTTTCAAAGTCTACCATGTACTTCAATGAATGCCCCGGTGGGCAAAAATTACTTGGAGGTATCTTGAACTTTTAGTTCGACATGACCGCGTTGGCTTTGGTTCTTGTGCTTCAAAAGAATAAATATTGATAATCAAACACAGGACTCATTTTGAGTACTGGTGCGAACATGTCAAATACGGGATCATATATACGGTTGAACATTTTCATTATATTCCTTGTTGTCTAAAACGATGTGATAACACATTATCAATTAATTGAATGATCACTGCTGGGTCAGCGACGACGACGAGACAAACCACTACCCGCTACTAGGTTTAAGGTTATATTTCCCGCTTCTTCAGCCACTAATTCTTTCAACCGTTCATTTTCAGCTTGATTTATTATTTTAGTCACACTTGTTGGCATTACTTCGGTGCTCGACAGTTTTACTGGCTGCGGTTTTCGTTGTACTAATCTATTCGTGCAAGACCTGTCTCGGCAGTCTGTCTCGGACAGCTGAGAATGCTATACTGGCCTGGTCACCAACGGCGCCAATAGCTTGTCACGAACAACTTTCATTCCTAATTGTTTTGCAATCAGGATCGCTTTTGGGGCCCCCGTTCTGAATAGACCCAGAACAACATCGCCAATTCTATCTCTGTGGATAACTTCATATGTTGGTAATCGTCAGTTTATCACACTGACCTTTTCAGGTCTAACTTCAGCATTGTGTATGATTATGTTATTTTGTTATCACCGATATAATTTTGCCGTCGTCAATCGCTGCAATGATCATCAATAATCTCATCGATAAGTGCCCGATAGACGTGTCTGTCCATGACGCCACCCGTGAAGAAAAGCTGACAAATCGCAACTGCTTCATTGGCAACTTCGTGGGAATTATTGCCAGCTCGCCTTCCATGAATCAGAATCTCTAGTCGATCAACATCAGCGAGGACTTTATTTGGACACTGTTTATCGTGAATCTTCAGAGAGGTTTATTTTTGACGACCACGATATGCTTGCACATTGCGAGTGGCAAGGTCACTTCCGGTTCATTCTTCAAGTGATTTGTCGTGTGGATTTGGTTGTGGTTCCAACGCGCTGCTAAAGCGCATTTGACGCAACTTCTTTTCTTTTCTTATTTCAGATCTATTTCTTATACCTGACTTTCTCCATTTCTTCCTGGGTTTTTTTTTTATTTTCTGTTAAATAACGATGTGCACATTAGAAATGCATGCAGATAAAATAGACGAATGTGAACTAAGAAGAAGAAAATACACAGACAGGTGTGAAATTATATTCTCCTGAATGTATGGTATTTAGTTTAATTGGAGTGCAATTATTTGTGACTTTAGCAAGTTTTAAAAGCCTTTAGTGACGGTCTCTGCTGTCTTAAGGTCCTTAGAAATATAGAGGAAACCAAAACCTCAAGCCAGACTCGTGCAGTTTGTTTGATACGGTTTTGTTTCTTCTCAACTCGGTCTTGATCTGACCTTATTAACGATTCAGATTGTTCCTTCTACCGTCACTAAGGGTTTTCAGACCAGTGGCTCAGCTATTTTCAGACCCGTGGCTGGGCTGTTTCCAGACCCGTCACTATCTTTTTTCAGACCACGTGGCGTGTTACAACAAGCTATTTTACAAAAAATATGAAGAATATACATTAAAGTTTCAAAAGTAGTTTTCGATAAATCGTCATCAGTCCAGTGTTTCCATCTAATGAACGTCATTATATCTTCAAAGCGTGAAGAATCAAAGTTTTAACACAACCATCGCCCTATCAATGTAAATAAATTTTTTGTTTATTTGTTTATATGGCTTTTTCCCCAGTTTTTATCGGGTGGGTGCTAAGTTCTATGTATACCTTTAAATTTGTTAGAAATTATAATGTATTGTTGTTATGCAGGTGAAAATGTGGATAACTTTTAATGAAGCATTCGTTGTTTCTTGGATGGGATATGGCATCGGAGTGTTTGCTCCCGGTGTACACGAGCCGAATGAAGGGGCCTACAGAGTAGCACATAACATCATCCGGTCACATGTCAAGGCCTACCATACGTACGATAAGCTCTTCAGGAGTCATTACCACGGTAACCTAGCACATTCGCAACATTTCGGTCAATCCCGGTAAAGCTCGGATCATATCTCAAATACATCTTTGCACTAAGTAGTTTCAAGCTTAGTATCTAATCACAACTGGTTCAGTCTGAACATTCTTATTTGGTACAAGCGCATTAAAGAAACAAAATTTGAAGATATGCTACACTTCGCTAGTTAACACATTTTCAAGGCAAACATAGCTTAAGATTTATAATAATTATGAATGCTAATATAATAATCTGAAATATATTTTAAAAAATCTTATATTTATGTGAAACAGAATATGTGATTGATTGCCTGTTTAATATATATATA
>JAECUM010055963.1:0-15581 GCA_016617855.1 Megalonaias nervosa | reverse complement strand
GATAACTCGCTCACATCGGGGTCCAAAAACACAGACAGCCCTATAAGCGAGGGCGCAAGTTACTGAGGGACCTCCAAAAAACCCGCTAGACATCCAGAAAAACCACAGGGTGGGAGGGAACTGGGCTGTTTAATGGCTGAATCCTCGTTTTATAATCGAGTTGAGAAAAATTGTCAATAAAGCGCTTTTTCTGATAAAGTTGTTCCTTATTATCTAAATATCAATTATTTTCAGAATGTCCAACATCTGAAAGATCGATAACATGATTGCAACTGGTTTCAACAACCAAACACGATATGTGAAAACATTCATGTATTACATCACAGCTTTTTGTTTTGTTGATTAGACTGGTTCCTGGACTGATGTGTAATAGTGTTTGACGAAACTAGGAGTCTTCGAAGCAGGGAACCAGATTAACAGTTGATGCACTACCAAACAAGATTCCTTTTTATCAAAAACACGCAACATTTATTTCATGAGACAGTCGTCTATGTCAAAACTCAATTTTTGTACTTTTCATTTAGTAAAATATTGATGCCATGATTTCATTGCAAAAGTAGTAGTGAAACTTCTTATCATCCTTGAGGATATCTGTATGTGTCAATTCAGGAATTCTCTGAAACTCATTTTTCCCACAATGGTCCGTATCTGTGAAAACTTTTTATTTTATGAAGTACTCATTTCGCTTGGTTGCCTTGCTACCTTTAATCACATTTACATTTGAGTAGGTTAATTTAAGGTAGTTTAATTAGATATGTACACAGTAAAATGTATCAAAGTGTTAGATTAATCAACTGAAATGAGTTACCAACATATGACCAGAGTGCCGCTGGTTCTTAAGCATGTAGGATTTGTATGCCTTTTGACTTTTTTTATTCCACGGGCATTATTTGCTTCAAATGACGTAATTAGTGTCATAATAGAAACAGAGGCCCTCTTTTTATTTAGTGCAACAATACAACAAATGCTTCCGCTAGTCCAATGTCAAAACACGGTGGGCACTTAATTACGTTCTCAGCGAAACGCTCATGGACATAGCTGTTACAGTAGATTGACTCATTTTATGTTTAATTACAAGAGGACACATTGCATTTATGATGATTACACTTAAAAGGAACTAAAATACAGAACTAGAACACAAATTTCAATTGATAAAAACATTTTTATTTAATTTGTATTTATTTATTAAAGTACTGCCTCCACTTGGCGTAAGTGACATTTTCATTGATCAAAATGTCCTTGAATATTGTTAACTGTGGTTTACTAAGAATGTCGTTTGAAAAGAAGATGTAACAAATTATATGACTTTTATTAAAAGTCGATATTTCATAATGATGATTAAAATTTCCAGGTCCTATCTATCGTTTTTGATGATAAAACAAGCGATATATCGAAAACTTCCGTTACCAATTTCGATCATGGTTTTCTTCAAGTTCAACAAATAAGGATCAATGTTTAGGTATTTTCTGGTTTTAAAAAATGGGATCCACGCCTTACCCTATGTTATAAATGGGTTCATGAGTTATCAGGGTGCCAGTTATCGAGGGAGTGGTGTATCTATGTGCTTTTCATAGTAGTGTGCTTTTTCATATTGTCTCTGCCACATGCCCACAGGGGCTCATATCATTGCTTACAAATTATCTTTCAAACATGTACTATATAATAATATTATTATACAGTACATGTATGACAGGTAAATCACATGCAATGATACGAGCCACTGTGCATGTTCCCCATTCTAAAATTCATGGAACATAGTGTGCAAGAAAAGCACAATGTACATCGATGTCAGACGGCTGAATGCAATGCCAATTTTCGGTGTATTCCAATCTGTACTTCACTTTTTGTGGAATACATTTCTTTTTCCTTGGAGGTGAAAACATTTTAACTGTAGTAAAGCTTAATTACGAAATGGTATTAATGCAGAAGATGAGACGTCGAATGGTTAATGATTAGTGGTGTCAGCACATGCGTGGAAAAATAAGAACTCAAGCAAATTACAACAAATGCTAATCTTTCAATATCTAAAAATTTCCTACACTTGAAAAAGCTGTCTTCAGTTAGTGTATGTTGAAAAAAAATTACAGTTGTTATGAATATGTATATGTGCCATTTTTAAACAAATTCCAGTTGGGCTCCAGGTTTCATTACAAGTATTTGTAAAACTTCTTTTCTAAATATAGATTAAATACTTTAAAATGCTTGCTACAGGGGCAAACTAACAACTGGATATAGTTCTACTAACATTACAACTAGCAGTACAGGACCATTAATGGCATCAGTTCCCACTGCTGATAACGTGACTAGCACTTAACGGGATGAAAGTTAATTTATTCCTGATTTAAGGCAATTAAAAATTGCAGAATTTGTGATTTTTTTTGCATGCAGCATGAATCTGAATCGCCATCGAGAGCTGTGAAATTCATGCCAAAATCGTGAGGGTTGGCAGATCTGCTTAAATACCTCATGTACATTTTCACAAACAGCACTTTCAAACCCTAGTGAGTTCAATGCATGCTTGATATCTCTCAACCTGGCGTATCCTTAAAAAAAAGTAGCTGTGGTGATGGCAATCATCTTTCCTGCCATCAATACACGATGTCCACTAAACATAATTGTTGCCCTTCCTCCTTGTTGGACGCCATTAAAAGCAAACACCACCCCCCCCGCACTGAAATGCAAACAATAGTTTGGTCTTGCTAATGTTTAGCATAAAAAAATGTGTGCAGTTTAAAGCATCTGAGGTACTCTGGTAAAATTAGTCTGGTTCCCTGACAAATGCCTATGAATCTAATATAAAACCTGGATCTGAATTAAACATGGACAAGCATGTATCTGGATTTACCTCGAACAACTGTATTTCTGTAATTTGTGCTTTTATTCCGTAAGTCTGTATTTTAAGGGTAATTGCTGTAAGACTTATGGCAAAATCTTACAGGTTGACAGGTCTGTAATACCTGGGACATAGAAAGTTCCCAAATAAGATAAATTTAAATTCAAAAACAATGTTTTCTGAAATATTTTAGAGAAATTTATATCCTAAGGAAGAAAATTCCAAAACAAGATGAATTTAAATTTCAAAAACTAAGCTTTCTAAAATATTTTAGAGAATTTCATATCCCAAGGATGAGCAGCCAATTTTCTATTATAACTCTATGGTCTTAAAATAATTAATAAAAGTGAGAACTAACAAATTTTGTAAACTTCAACAAATTATTTACTTCCTTAGAATACAAATGCAAAAAAAGGAACTTACAGTATTACAAATTAATTCCCAAATAATCCTAGAATTTCTAGCACAAGTCCTAATATTTAAAGCTCTGAATAAACTTTAGTGATATTCCAAAATAAATCCAACACTGGAAATGTTGATGCACCTATGGTGGCCCATGTCATGGTGATGTGACGAGTCTTTTGTTGAATCACAAAAATACATTCCAAGAATATATCCTTGTTTGAAATTTTATTATAAATCCAAGTCTCTGTTTCCAATATTGTTGTTTCTGAGCACTTTGTATTTCCAGAGAAGAATCACTTGAATTAAATAATGTTAATAAACAAATTCCAGCCAAATGAAATACTGAACACAATGATAATACAACTGAATCTGCTCAGATCTTAAAACACAAATAATTTTGGGATTTAACCTAATAGGAGTCTATATGGATATAAATATTGTGAAGATGTAAACTCTGAAACTGTAGAAGTATGGTATGTATTTTAATAGTTTACACTGACTATTTAATTTATTACTGTTTACTCTCTGTGACAAAGGCTTCGGCTAACAGGGGTAGTAAGGTACGAAACAACATGAAGAAGGCAGAAATCTCTCTCATATCATGTTTTACTTTTATCATGAGATGCACAAAGAAAAATATGATGGAATTTATATGCCTCTCTCTTCTTCTCTCTCTCTCCAAAACAAAACTGGGAAAAGCATCAGTAACACAATTTCCATATTGTTGTCAATCTAAAATAGCACATGGTGATGCCATAAATATTAATGAAACCAGACGTTATTATAGCTTCATTCCACACTGAATCACAAATTTTATCCTATCTGTAAATCAATAAAGTTTCAAGTTATGTCATTTGATGTAGCTAAAAGTACATAATTCATTTACAATCTTCATTTGGAACAAATTAGGTACCTTTACTTAATGATCCTGACCTGAAAATTAAGTGTTACAAATATGATAAAATTTGAGACGCTGTGTGGAACAAAGTGAAAAAATGAAGCCCAGGTATTTATCTGGCCTCGTCTTAGTGTCAGCAGCTACTTGTATATGAATGATGAATGGAAAATTTATAAAATTTGCTGATTTGACTTATACTCTAAATGGACTTATCGGCTGGCAATTATGGTAAATATGTTGAACTAATTCATAATACATTATACAAGTCATAAAAAGATTGCACCAACAGAATTTCTGACAAAGGTTCTGGAATTTTATAAATAGGCTTGGTGGTAGAACGTTATATCTTGGATCTTAAAAAATACTGGTAGCAAACTGGAAACAAACATCTGACACTATATCAAACTGTGGTTATTTAGCAACATTCACTGTCACCCATTTACAACAGCTTGACATTATAAGCAACATGCATTTTTGTTGACTGGCAGATGAAAATGAAGTATGCTTACTAATACTTTCTCACTACTACTGCATCTATGTGAACAGCTACCAGTGTATGGTATTTTTACTTCATTAAGGTGGCAATATTATCAATAGTTATAAATTGGTGAAATAGTTATAAATTGAGTTCAATTTACAAGATATTTTGCTTAAACATGTTTAAATTCATTCAAAAACAGTTCAAACACTGCAATTGATTTTCAAGAACTCGAGTTTCTCCAGCCTCTGTTCCTGCTGGATAACTGGTTCTGTTTGTATCCATTGTTACATATTTGTCAGATTTTATAAGTTTAAATAATACTTTCTGATACTGGATCATGTATGTGTTTGTTACAGTAATTCTTTCAGGAAAAAAAAGAGATGAGTGTTGTCACATACAATCAGTATGAGCTAAAACATCCCTTTAATAGCATATTTGAAAACTGCTGTGTAGCATGAACCCCACTGTCCCCAGTCCATGGAGTTATAAAGTGCAAGTGGATCTGACATATTTCTTCTTCCCAAAACATGCAAATAGTAATGACTTATAACAGAAAATGGGGGAAAAAAATTGACACATCATACGTTAAATGTACTACATTATATAATGAGACAGTGGGTGATTCCAAAAACATAAATGGAAAAAGAGATACTTTCATGAATGTAATAGAGGGGGTAATTTACCTACATGATATGACTTTACTCAAGGAGAAAATCCATATGAAATGCAACTCTTATGTATGGGCAATTCTGTTACAATAAACCTCCATTAACAGGATTCAAGATATATAGAACTTAACTATAGGCATGAAAACAAATCATAAATAGTCCACCTAAAAAATACTATTGTAAAAGCAAAATTATTTGCTATAGTGATTAATGTTTTCTTCACATGAAAATTTGCTTTATTATTTAAATTACTTGAAACTTTATTTTAAAAAATTTAACACCAATATAAAACAGATTTTTAAAAAGTCCTCTTTGATGAAATATTACATATAACTTATTCTTTGGTTGAATGTAAATATATATTTCATAAAAACACTAGAGATGATAATGGGTAGAACACCAAATGATAACCTAACTTCTCTGACTTAAGCCTATGTCTTGTAAGTAGCAATATTCAACAAATGTTAAAAGTAGGGCACTTCGATATAGTCTGCAGCATGAAGCATGTTCATTATAAAAAGCATACTAAATATGAGTGCAAAAGTGTTTTTGAGTAAAATCCCAGATGTAATGTAGGTTATAGCAAACCTAATATGGTACGTGACTGATTAAAATCTCATCAAGTACTACACATTTGGATGGAACAGTTGCAAAGGTAAATGCTGGCGACAGCCACCAAGTTCTGGTGTACAACTTAGGTTCTTACCAAGATGTATTCCCAATGAAATTTAGGTGGAAATAGGCAAGAGGTGTAAGAGGTTAACTCTGATATTATATTTTGCTGTTTTTTTAAATAATGCCACAGTTGTAGCATGGATAGGAGGGACAGGTGGAAAGATGCAGAGAGAGATGCAGGAATGGAGAGAAGAAGCAAATTCTATATAATGCCTGCCTTTCGAAGCACAGGTATACAAAGACTGAAGTATCAAAAACTAATTTTAGATATTGCCTCTCTCTATATTCAATTTAAATCTAAGATGACATAAAAACTTACGCCCTGCTGGTGCAAAATATTCTATGACATTATCTGTTCCATTGAATCGGTCATTTGCAGCTCTGACCTGAGGGCAAAAAAGAGAATTGCTCTAAGTAATCTGAATAATAATCATATAAAAACAATCACAAATTATTATTTACTCCAGTAAAATAAACAATGGTATTTTAATAAATTACTAACTTATGTGTCTGGTGGCACATTTTGATTCATCCTTAACTAGGCACATTTTCTGATGGGAAAAAGAATTGCCCAAATGAGTTTGTGAAACCTTATCAGGCTTACTCTGGTTTTAAGGAGGCAATCTACAGTTTCATATTTTGTATAGGTCTAGATTATAAAAGAAAAAGAACTTTCCAGGTTTTGCTCACTGGTTATACTGGCTAATTAAATAAGACCTTGTATATCTTGGGTATTGTTAAAAGAACTTTTAATTCCATTTAATTTGGTTATGATTGATGGGTATAATTTGGGATATAGTGTATACAACTTGGTCTTACTTCCAATGTGCACCTATAAAAAAAACTGCTAGGTCATTTTCACTTCTGAACATTGGAGGTAAATTATAAAAGGAAAAGCGGGTAACTGTTATTTTCTTTTTATATTTTGTAATTTATTCATTCCACTTTCAGAAGCTGGAATTGTCTAGTCTGGCTAAATTTGTTTTCCTTAATTCAATAACTGCTAAAAAGAGTGTACTTTAGGCTAATAACAGCATATTTATCGAGTACATGGGAACAGCCGTTTTTGTAAGCTGTGTGCGAAGATCATGTACAATTTCCACAAGTACAATATCCAAGGAAATTTCAGCCACAGCACAGGAAAGTTACATAAAGGCATGCCAGCAGTCTCTCCTTTGTGCATACTGCAATGCAAACAACTTCACCTTACACCTGTCATTCTCTCAGAAGTACATAATATCTGTAAAGCACCCCTTAAAGTCAAATGCTAAAAGGTTCCCTATCATGTTTTGGATGCTGATTTTAAGTAAATTAAGTATATTTATTTTGTTTGTGTACATTTTGCACATGGCACAGCATGTTATGATACTTCATTTTTAGCTTTTTTTGGTTTCTGTTTTGGATACCTTTTAAGACAGAACGGATGAAATCAAGCCTCCCTTCTTGCTGTTGCATTAAGGGGAAAAAAAACATGACTTGGAACCAAATACTTACCATAAATGTGTAATTTCCCTCAGGAACCACAGAAAATGTAGAGGTGTACATTTCAGCGGACTGCACAGCAGTAAGTATCTAGAAAAGAATATATTTTTTTTAACTAATGGAATTTTCATGATGAAGAGAAATTACTAGTACAGGTTCATATTTTGCACCAACAATCCTTCAAAACAAACATAGTCTATATCTGTCAATTATTTTTTATATATAAGACTTAACTCAAGGAGGTTCCTATAATATTCAATGTATTTTAATGGGCAGGATAGCAATATCTGTTCCTGGTATACAACTTTTATGCCAGTGACTTAACTAATGTAAATTAATATTGATCAAGATGAAGCTAACATTGGATATCAGACCCCTTCTGTCTGTTTTCAAGCAACACTGAATACAGATTTAAATATTTTAATGAAGATCCAGTAACAGTGATGAGTGCATTGCAAAGGGCCCCACTTAATACAATCTGCTCAGCTGTTGAATTAAACAGATGAACTTTGTTGAAAAAAAGGAGGCCAGCAAAAACCAAAGTGGGAAAAATTAGCAATTACTTTGCTTACTAATCATACTGTAGCCTGACAGTAAACCTAATGGGGCAATAAAAATTAAACAAATCTGAGAACTCATCTGTATGAATCTGGTTGAAATCCTGGTAAAGTTATGCTGTGGAAAAGCAAAGTTTAGAAGGACAGGGGCCATAACTCTATAATTCTTGTATTTGACAATATGGAATGTTGAAAATAAAAATTCATTCAAGGTCTTACCAACATAAAAATGCAAGTCAAATTTAGTTACAACTGAACAACCCTAAGTGGTATTATGCTGGCAAAGCAAAGCTGCAATCAAGGTTCATGTCTCCTGTAAATGGTGGTGCAGAATGTTAGAAATCTTGATCATTTAAGGCCTAATTAATAATAAGCTGAATGCCAAATGTAATAAAGTTATGCTATAAAAATCAGATGAGGACATGTGATTAGGTGTCATATTCCCTGTAACTGAAGTCAAGCAAAGCTATTCAAAGTCTCTTCATGATAAAGCTGCAGGTCTAACATTATTAAAATCCAAGAATCCTTCTTAGCTGGTTGATGAGTAAAAAGAGGACATAACTCCTGGAAATGATGGCACAGAAAGCTGGAATTAAAACATGTTCAAGATCTAAATAATGAAGTCACAATTTGAATTTGGTTGACATCCAGCAATCCTCTATAAATTATTCTGCTGAAATCCATGTGAGGTGGACAGGTTAGCTATAACTCCTGAAAATGATGTGAATGATGTTGTGGAATGTTGAAAATCAAACTCATCTGAGGTATAAAACTGCATTTCCAGTTAACAATTAGAAACCATAGTTAGGATAAATGGGAAACTGGGGTCATAACTCCTCAAAATAATTAAAAAGATTCAAAATCAAATTACTTACAGTCTTCTCAACATAAAGCTGCAAACCAAATTTGGTTGACATTCCCAGTAAAGTTATACTGTGGAAACCAAATTGAAAATGGGAGGACTAATGGGCAGTCATATGAATGGATCGATGGATAATGTGATTACTATAATGTTCCAATCACTTCAATGAGAGAAGATCCAATATCAAAATCTACAATGAATACGTGTGTCTGTCTCTGCATAAGCAAGAGTAAACGAGAAGATAAAATATGCTTACCTCTCTGAGAGTGAGATTATCTCTTTCCTTCTTCTGGACATAAAATCTGTCAATTTGACCATTTCTGTCTATATCTAATGGTAGTTTCCATGATACTACAGCAGTGACATATGCATCTTCTCCAGGACCTTTGTCAACACTAAAAGCACTCACAAGGCCAGGAGCTGTAATGAAGTAATACCATAGTAATTTTACTCAAAGAACCATGCAACAGGTAATTGACAAAATTTATTACAAAAATAGGAGACTATTGAAGGACCTGACATTCCACAGGCCAAAAATAAGTTGCAAGAATTCAAGATAAAACCATTTCTTCCTTTCAATTTCTGAGTGCTGAAAACATTGCTGATATTTTTCTGCAATCCAAATGTCAAATTAGCTGTTGTGGATGTCTCATTTACTTAAACAAGACATCATTTAGGACTAACAAGATATCATCAAGAACTCTTCTGAAAGAAAAACCCATGTTGATATGACCTTCCATTGTGGAGAAGTAATAATAACAATATTTTTAAGATGGTGACCATATTAGAGACCAAATTGGCACTATTATCATTTAGAGCAAATCAGACACCATATCAGCATCATTTTCAATCATAATGAGAAGATTTTCAGTGAAAAAGCCCACGCTGATATGACAATTCATTCAGAATTAGTGATATTAAGAATTTCAATATGACTACTGTAATAACTATATTGAGTGTCAGTGCAGCACCATTTTAATTTAGGACCAACAAGAGATAACTCTTTTAGTGAAAACCCAATACTGATGTATCCATCCATTTAGGTGGTGCATGTGTGATTTGGATTTTTATTGTAGATTTAAAATATTTTCAGTCATATCACTATGATGTGTGCAGTGCAGCAGTTTATGGTGATGTATAGCACTGGGGCATCATGCCGCAGACATGTAGCATAATGTCCCACCCACTCACATTATCCTGACACCTGGCCAACCAGTCCTAACACTAACCTCTTAATGCTGAGCGCCAAGCAAGGCAGCTGCTAGTACCATTTTTATAAGTCTTTGGTATAACTCAGCTAGCGTTCGAATCCATGACCTCCCACATCTGAGGCAGATGCTCTAACCACTTAGGCCACTCTGCATAAGCAAGAGTAAAAGAGAAGATAAAACACGCTTACCTATCTGATAGTGAAACTATCCCATTTAGGTGGAGTAGTGATACAAGATTTAAAAGACGGCTACTGTGTTGGTTATGCTGGAGATCAGATCAGAACCATACATTTAGGACCAATCAGACATTATAATGAGTCGGAACCATACATTTAGGACCAATCAGACATTATAATGAGTTGGAACCATACATTTAGGACCAATCGGACATTATAATGAGTCGGAACATACATTTAGGACCAACCAGATATTATAATGAGTCTTCTGGTGAAAATCTTGTGTTAATATGACTTTCCATCCAGAAGGAGCAGTGATAACAAGAACTTTAAGTTGGTTACTGTGGTGGCCATACTGAATGTCAGATTGCCACTAATTTTACTGAGGAAAACTGGACATCATAAGAAGTCTGAAAATCCCATGTTGATATGACCATTCTGGAGAAGGAGCAATGACAAGATTTTCAAGATAGATGCTGTGTTGGCCATATTGGATGTTGAATTGACTCTATTTTCATTTAGGACCAACTAGACATCAAAAAGATGAAGATGACCACTGTTGTAGACAAATTGGATGTCCATGTGGTACCATTTTCACTTATGATGTCATAAGAAGTCTTCTGGAGAAAACTCCATACTAATATGACTTTCCATTCAGGAGTAGAGGCAATAACACAATTTTCAAGATGGCTGCCATGGTGGCCATAGTGCATTTTAGATCAGCACTATTTGTATTCAGGAGCAAACATACATCATTCTAGATTTTCTAGTGGGAACTCAAACTGATATGACTTTACATTCAAGATCAGAAACAATAACAAGATTTTCAAGATGGCCAATATGGTGGCCATATTTGATGTCTGAGCAGAACCATTTCTATTTAGGATCAACTAGACATCATACGAAGTCTTTTGGTGAAAACCCATGTTACTTTCATGATTTTCAAGACATCTGCTGTTGTGGCCATATTTGATGTTAGATCAGCACCATATTCATTTAGGAAAACACAGACATCATAAGAAGTGTTTTAGTGAAAACCCTACATTGATACAGCCATCCATTTAGGAGGAGTAGTGATAGGTTCATATATGTGATGGGCCCAGGACATTAAACCAACAGATTTACAAATTCTTACTGGCAGATTGGCATCTAAACCAACAGATCTTTTATCAGCATAAATTTTACATTTTTCAAGAGGACAAAAAACAAAATATCAAGTGCATTTTTTTGCCATGGTATACTAAAACAGCAAGTTTTGAACAAAAATTTGATTTTGATCCTGATGTTACAATAAACAGAAGATCTCAAATGAGTAATGATTTAATACCGGTATTGATGATACAAGCTGAATAATGTCCAGCTTTTGCGAGCTTCGGTCAATATGCGATAGTTCTTAAAACCGCTGTTTAGTGCAAAAATGTTTCAATATTATGTTTAAAATATTTTCAGTTATGTATTCAGCTGGTATATTTGTTATTCAGCCCCTTGCATAGATAAATTGCCTTTGCTAAAAAGAAAATCACACTTAGGGTGATTTCTTTTGTGAAAATGATTATTAAAAGATTATATAAACATCTGACAGATATAAAGGTCAGTATGTACTGGTGAGTCATTTTTGTTCTATTCTTTTGAGCAATTTCTCAATGAAGACTGATTACATAAACATCTAGACCATTAAGTGTCCTATATGAAGCTCAGTCTATTTTGGTGAGGGATATACTTTTGTAGCTGCTTGCTGAGTTTCAAGTATGCAAATATTTCAGTGTTATGCATTTACAGTGAATATATCTGAATACTTTTATTGCACTGAAATTACATTAATAAACTTTTCAAAATATATCCAAGTAACCTCAATATCCTAAAATACATACATAGGCCAAGCATCTACCAATCAATACATCAGCTGACTTTTAAAACAGAAGCCCTTTTACTGACACAAGGAGACATCTGAATGGTCCATGACAAGCTATGCACAGCCAAGACCTTATTTGCTTAATTCACCATAGCTACCTGTAGATTGCTCTGAGAGCCATAGTTCAAATTTGTGCTCATCTAATATGTACCTATTATGCAACGAATTTAGCAGATGGAAAGATCATAGTGAACTGAAATATTGTACTTAGAATAGATTAGAATACAATGAATACATTTTGAAATATACATTTATTTTTTAAAATTTTCAATTGTAATGATTAAATGTTTAAAAATTATTGTATATCTCTGTGAGTATTTAATTTTCATTATCATTTTCTCTATTCATACTGGCAAATCACAAATCTTTCATTCTAACTGAACAATAACTTTCTTTTTAATCAAAACTTGTCTTGATTCACTAAAGTACTCTCTTCTGGGTATGGAAAATTACTATTGTCATAAGTATGGTTCAAGTTCATGGCCTGGATATGCTGCCTTGTGCTGATGTGCAACTACTTGTCTGAATAGATTGCACACTTGAAACTTGCTGACAGACTTACACTTGTGTAACTTTTAACTGGATAGTTTTTGAGCAATAACATTAAAATGGCTGAACAGGTACTTTGCTTGCCACTTAATTATGAACTGAAGAGATAACATATGAAGAAGTATTGTACAAGAAAATAACATTAGGCACGTAATGGCAGTCGTTAAAAACTTTTTACCAGTAACTTTCATTTTATGTATTTTAAAGTTTACTTGGATTGGTGCTTGTGTGGAAAATTTGTATCATATTATATTTCATCTTGTAGTCTTAAAAATCATTGCATGAGAAATCTGCATATGTACTGCATTCAAAAATTGGAATTTTGAAAACTGACCTTATTATTCCACAAACAACCAATTTGCCTCAAAAAATGATTAAATGGTCAGTACCTAACATTAACAACAACACTGTTACTACCTTCTCTATATTTAAATACATAACTGTGAACGTTGCAGGCTTGAGCAAAACCTCATTATTTTTTGTCAGGACCTAGTATGTTTTCATGATTCACTAGTGCTCAGTTCTTGAAAAGACTGGACACCAAAAATTACTATACTTACAAGTTAAGTTTGACTTCATGACCTGGATACTATCTTGTGCTAACAATTAGATTCTTGAATGGACTGAAATTTATATGCTTAAGTTGTATGACTTGTGTATTATCATGTAATTTTAATTGTGCAGTTTTAGTTCTTTCTAAATTTGTAACAGAGTCATTAAGCTGATTTCATCATATATTCCTCGATAACTTGTATCAAAAGCCATCAACACTTGTTCAGTCTGTGATTTTCATTCATTTCTTTACAAAAATTCAACAGCCATATATCCATTTTTTTTTAGATTTCTGGTGCATTTTTAAAATGTGCATGCATTGTCCAAAAATGTTTATACCACCGCCCCCCAACAGAACCCCTTGAGTCCCTAAAATGACTAGCAACCCACTGGCCAAAAAAAAAAAAAAAGACTTGAAGAAATGCATCATAAGTCAATTTTTCTCCTTGTGTTCTTCTTAAATACTGAGTGCTACAAATATGAGACATTCTTGAGAACATCTAATCTACAAAATTTAGTTTCTAGTAAAATGTGTTTTTGATGTTTGGGTGAACATGGTCGCAAGACAAGTGGAGTACAAATATCCTAGTCATGAACTTTGACTGATTTTGTCTCAGATACTCTCAAGATATCACCACATGCTAAGTTTGGTTAAAATCAATAACTATTACTTTTAATCACAAGCCATTTGAGTTCAAAATGCCATAGTTTGATCCAAGAACTCATTCATTCAAGGATATCTTCTGATAAATCCACCAATCAATTTTTACAAAGAATACATTCCTGCTTGTTTGTGTCGTCATGCGCACAAGTTATTACTACAGACAGAGAGTCACAACCTTTGACCATTAAATCAATATCATGCAGAGTCAATATCAAGCAGCTTGCTTAAATACACCTGAATACAAATCTGGTGTGTGTGTGTGTGATTTAGATTTTTAACGTAGCTTTAACAATTTTTCAGTCATATCGCTACGATGTCTGCAGTGTGACAGTTTACAGTGATGTCTATCACTGGGGCATAATGCCTCAGACATGTAGCATGATGTCCCACCCGTTCACATTATCCTGACACCAGGCCGACCATTCCTAAAACAAACCTCTTAATGCTGAGCACCTAGTGAGCCAGCTGTTAGTACCATTTTTTAAAAAGTCTTTGGTATGACTTGGCTGGGGTTCAAACCCATGACCTCCCACATCCCATGACCTTGTTCTAACCAAATCTGGTCAAAATCCTTTAAATATGTACAAATAACAGTTCTTGATACATAACTAATGCAAAGAATTCTAGGAAATAACTTCTGACACTGACTCCAAAGTCTACTTGAACAGGTTATCAATTCATTCACAACAGGGTTAAGACATGGAGATATAGTTATTATGAGCAACATCTATTTTTATTTGATAAAACTATGATATTCACCAACCATTACAAATTACTTAATGATCAATTACATGTCATAAATAAATGGTGATGAGAGAGGGTGTGAATAAGAAAAATGTCAAGAGAACCATCTATATATTGGATGTCTCAGGGACCCTATTTCTATACAAAATCATCCATGTTTCAAGATGAAACTGTTTGCAAAGTTTGAAGTCTTTTCTCCAAGTAGTTCAGGTGGTGATAACAAACAAATAATAGCAGATGCTGCATTTTGACTGCAGTACCGTCACACAAGCTTTTCTGGTTTCTGACAAGTACAATTTTAAATATAAAGGGATACTTTCTTTTATCATATCCATTATCTGTTTCTTGTGTGAATAACAAAAATGATAATTTTTTATCCTTAACAGACTAAACACCATTCATAATACTTTCATTGTTAACCAGTTTATTTGTTATGGTCAGTTCTCCTCAGAACTTACTTTTTGTACAGGTCTAAAGGTTGATAAAACAGTTTTTGCTGCCATAATTTGAATTGTCAGCTGAAAAGAAAAGCAATGAATCCCTCAATGGGATAAACAGGCTAAAAGAATTTCTAGGAATTCAAGATAAGACCATTTTTCCTCTTAACTGCTGAAAGTTTAAGCCATCCTGATATTCTTCTGCAATAACAAGTTATTCAACTCAAATAAGTAGTGGACATACTGGATGTTAGACTGGCACCATTTCCATATAGGTCAAAACAGATTTTAATTAAAAGTCTTTTGGCAAAACCCCATGTCAATATGACCATCTATTTAGGTGGAGTAGTGTCAGCAAGATTATTAGGACAGCCATTGTGACAGTCACATTCGATTTATGACTAGCACTACTTTAATTTAGGATCAACAAGATAGGAAGTCTTCTGGTGATAAGCGAATGTTGATATAACTTTCC
>JAECUM010055960.1:0-22565 GCA_016617855.1 Megalonaias nervosa | reverse complement strand
CACTTCTTTTGTCCAAGCCTCAAAACCCCAACTTTTCCAGTCACGTACATTTTTCCAGTGAGGGTGTAAGTCACAAGCTACACACACGTCGTCGTACACATCTTCAGTGCCTAAAAGTTGACGAATCTTGTTTTCCCGTAGAGGTTGAGAAATATCAAGATGAAGGCGCAAAGCTTTGAGCAGAATGAATCTCTCGTGTACATTTAAAGGGACCACTTTCATGCTTTTTGGAGTGGTATGTACTGTTCGTAAAGAGTCCACAAGGAATCGGCTGGTAAACGAAATCCCAGAAAGCAAGTCACTAAGACACACACTACACGGCGACCCCAATTCAATGGACATAGTTCTCGTAATAGGCGATCGTAATCCTCCACCGTTTGAATAGTGTCATTGATTCTCTTCCACGGAATTTGTTGTATCACGAATGATAAAGGTCACGGCATGGTAGTCCGTTTTTATACCTCTTTTTGCCGGAGACAATAAGTGTACTTTCTGCACACAGATGGTCGTTCTCCAGTGGCAAATCTAAATTGTTTGGTCACTAACTCGCACATCACACACCGTTCAGAAGTTTCCTCTTGAACTAAGTTTACGTTGTGTAAGAGATTTTGTTAACACTCGAACTCTTCTTCTGGAATTCGTTGCAGTAAGTCTACCTTGTAGTACATACAATCACTAACAACAAACCAATCCTTCTCGCCTACGAGTAGTTCATCAATGTCTGACCACTGGAACACTTTCATCAGAATCAGTCCTTTTATAGCATCCAGGTACCAGTGGTTTAAACATCGGTGACGTAATGGATGCAATTGTTCTTTGCGTTTCACTTGTATTTTGACCAACTCGTGGTAAATGCGTTCTCTCAACTCCACAGGCAAACCACGAATGTTCTCTTGTAAAGTATCCATGACCATGACAGTCAAACACTTCTCCTAGAGCGAAAGTAACGAACATACTGAGTAATTTCTGATCACTGCCATTCCAGAAATCGGTCAAGAATGTCAATTAATCTTCAAATGTAAATGGTCTGAAGCGGAATATTAGGAAGAATGCACCCTTGATCCAGAGAAATCTGACTTGTTTGCTGACTTTTCTCAGTTTCCTCTTGTGAATTTCTCGACATAAAAGTTCCTCAGGCACCCATTGAGATTTTGCTCTGGCAATTCCCAGCCAAATGTCCTTGCAGATCTTCTCTTGCAATTCGTTTGGTAATGTTTGAAGATTATTTTTCAAATGGGGTTTAAATACTTGTCTAGGGGTTGTCCAACGTTTGACTCCTAGCCACGTAGCTGGTTTCTTACACGACATGGTATGCCCACTTCAATGACGAGGTCCCACTAAAGGTACGTAGTGACAATCTGGAGACCATCGAGCATGTTCCAGGTAAGCGCATCTTTCTTCTCCCACTCGTGAAGTGACACACCGCAACTGAAGCACTTGACTTTATCCCCTTCGCCGAAGTAGATAAATCCGGGTCTAGCTAATTCTTCGGGGGTAGATCCTCCCAGATATTTTGGCCATTTTCCTCGGAAGGTTTGGATCCGACTTACAAAGTCGCAATATTCAGGCAAACGCACAGGGAACGAATATTCGTCTTTCACAGGTTCATTTCGATGAGGGTACGGTGAAATATGCAGGAGTTTACTCAGTTTTGCATGACATCCGTAGGGTGGTAGCCGCATGGTTTCGTAATGATGACATCCACCATGAAAACCAGTAAAGTGAAAAGGAGTACGATAACGAGTGGCATCGCTTTCGCATCCGTAGGGTTTGACACTTACAGCATCACTATCCATGGTAGGTATGGTAGTAGTAGTTATAGCAAAGTTCCCATGATGTGGTACTGAATCGCTAAGGTCATAGCGTAAGGCATCACTACCATTGCAAGGCATATTATCGCACTCGAGTTTGCTCTTGCTTGATACTTGCTGTTTGAAAGGATTCATCTTTCTCGCTTGGCAATGGTAGTCACAATGAACTATCGGTCTTGAACGTTGTCCTTTTTTATATGCTGGCCAATATCGTCGTGACCGTACGGTAAAGTGAAGTGGTTGGGAAGCCGAACTCGCTTCTGGTACACGATTTGATAAACATTTTCCAAGGGTCGGCTAACGATTTGATGTGTGGGTAAACGTACAATCTTGTGCGGTTCGTGGGTTGTCACTTTAAAATTTCCATTCTGTCCAGACTGCAAGGCTTCTTTCAAGACGCCAAAGTTCACCAGTCGACTGGTGCGATAATTGAGAGTCAATCCTTTCACTTTACACTCCGTGTGTACTTCTCCTTGAGGGTCACGGTATTCGTAACCGTAATTTTTGGGACCGCTACTTGCAAAACTTAGAATCTTGTCGTCGGGATGCTCGTCCGCCTAGGCTCCTAAACGGTCTCCTTCGATAACAGGGCAAGGTTGACCCAGACGATCGATGTATATGCAACTGTCCGTGTCAAAATACAGCACACGATCTCCTAACAGTTCTAAAGCTTCGTACAGTTTTAAACGAACATGGACTGTCACGTAAGCCGCAATGATGACATTTCCAAATTCGTCGGCTTCTACAAAGTCCAGTTCTTCGTAATTGACTAAGATCAAGTCCTCACGAAGGACGTTCACGTGTTTCATGTATTTGGTATTGTCGTGAATCATCTGAAAGTAGCGAGAAGGTTCTGTCAAATACTCCGTCTTGGGTAAACACGGTCGTTGTGCCATTTTGCCCCACAAACAATTTAACATCACTTTGGCAAACGATCGCTTTCCTTCGTTTTTCTCGACGTGGTCTAAAGTGATGCCTTCCTGCTCCCAGTATTTCTCTTTGAATTTCTTTCGGTCTTCGGGAGTGTGGCACCAGGAAGGATAGCCTCTGTCTTCTTGTTTCAGTTTCAAAAAGGCATTCACGTAGTGTGCGAAAGTGCCTTTTTGAGTCTCGTCGCCCTTGTGGGATTTTTCTGTCTTCTAACAGTTGGTATCCCATATCCAGAGCTTTGAACAATTCCACGCTGACCCACGTTCCTGTCAAGGCGCGTTCTTCCTGAGTGTGCTGACAACGTTGGTCTTGGTTGCAGGTTTCGGCCCAAGTACGGCACAAGGGAAACATCAGTTTTCCTTGGAAATGGTGAGGTAAAACAGGATGGTACAAGTTCGTGGGAGGCAAGACTTTACATTTGATCAATCCTTCGTATTGGCGAATGTTGTCCACGTCGATGTGTTCCGTCAGCAATTGCGGGTGCCCTGCGGGAAAGTGACAGTATTTGCACACGTACGGATACAGCGAACACACGTCCAAGTATTTGATTTCTTCTCCTTTCTCCTCGTCAGCTTGGTATAGCAAACAGGTGGCATTCGTCCGTCCTCCGTACAAACTGTCCCGTGGGTTCATTGGGTCCACCAGCTTGTAACTTTCCACGATACGCTTAAACTCGGGATCGGTTTTCAAACGGTGATCGTACTCGTGTTCCCACATTTCTACCACTTGGTATCCTTGCTCTTCTAACTTCAAGCTTCGCTGACAAGTAGTCTGGTACAAGTCTTCCATGGTTCGTTGTTAAAACTGATTTGTCGTCTTACGTTCAGGGTAACAGCTGGGACAACCGTGAAATAAGCACCCGTTAAACTCGAACACGATTTTGGGGTTTTCTAAGTCTCAGCCATCCACCGAATACCTTCCGATGGTCTTTTCGCCTCCTCCGTTGCGAGCATGTCGGATTCATTTGTCTTCCTTGTTACACAAGTAATGTAACCAGCGTAGGGCTTTGACCGAGTATTGACATTTGACAAAATTGGTCGTTTGAGGACTGATGACAGCCAAGGTGTTTTCGGGCATGAATCGTTGACGGTACACTAAGGAACACGCTTTGGCAATAGTGCAAGCTTCTTTCAAAGGATCGATCCCTCCGTGCTCCATGAACAATTCTCGAAATCTTCCACAATAACGCCGTAAAATGTCCACGTCGGAACGACAATATTTTAACATTTCTTCCTGAAAGTCGAAGGGGTCCGAGGCGTGAGTCTGGTACCAAGCGTAGAAAGCTTCTCGTTGTTGGGTGCGTATGTTGTCGGGGTCGTAGTAGTGAGCCTCAGGTAAATGGGGTAGAACGGCGTGTTGATTGGTTTCGGTATTGAAAAAGTGTGGAAAATAGCCTTTGGCCATTTCTGTCATTCCAAACGTTTTAGGCATGCGACTCAAAGGCATGGTCAAGTAACTCATGCTATCTTTAAACTGCACTTGACCCTCTTGCATGGAAATTATTTTGGCTCCGTTCAAAGTCACTTTAGGACGTTCGGTACTTTGTTCCGTATAGTATCTGAGGAGAAATTGCCCATCGTATCCCAAAAAATTGTGAGCCATCACCGTGGCATAGCGATGACAATCTCCGTAACGTTCGATGTCTTATTGGCTCCACGTTTCGTCGATAGGGTCTAAAATCCATTGGGCAAAATCGGCCAGCGTGTTCGGTCCACGAAAGATTTTTTCACGTCCTCCAGGAATCTTGCTGCAGTGAGAGAAATGCCTACAGATAGGCTCTTGGATGCACTTCTCGCACGCTCGGTGAGCCACACAGAAATTAGGAATGTGAATGCCAGTCTCTTGCATGCGTTCGAAATCGAAAACGACGAAATTGTATTTCTTCTGGTTATCTTCTTCTTCGTGTTTGGAATGGTATTTTTGAATGTAGCATTCGTGTTCCAAGTCCACGATTTGGTGACAAATGTGACATCGTTTCATTCCTGAACATACGTGTGCCTTCGCACTGTTGGTACGTATGCCTTGTCCACAAGTAGGGTAGAATCTCAGGAGTTGACAAGCACTTTTCTGCTGTGAACCTTGCGTCTTTAGATGTTGTTGGTAACATGTTGAACTGACACACGTGCGCTGACAAGCAGAGCAATACACTCGTTCTTGTCTTTGGTCCAGACAGGGCTTAGAGGCTAAACATCCCTCACATTTCGATCCGCAATGTTTGTGTTGCTCTCGATTGTTATAGCCACAGTCACATTTCTCACAGTAATAACCGTATCCCAGGAAACCGGTGATACTGGTAATGGCATCAAAATGTTCATCGTGATTATAGACGTGAATGTATTTTCCGTCTTTGAAATTTTTGCGTCGAAACAACAGAGGTCCGCGCACTTCTTGAGGGTGCACTTTCAAGGTGTAGCGTGGAGCCAAGACGTCTTGCAACTTTTGCATTTCAGGAATGCCACAGGGTGTGTCTTTGGAAAGGTCAGGTTGCTGTAACAGGAGTTCTGCTTCTCTTCGTCGTTTGGCTCGGCTAGATTTTTGAATAGTTTGCCAGGCTCTTTTCCATTCTGCCGTGTCGTTCTTGTCTGCATACGTTCGTCCCACCACGATGGCACGGGCTAAACACATCTTGTCTTGAGGGTTGTTAATTCGGACGAGTCTCGTTTTGGTGCTGCGAAGGTCGTCCACCAATAACACCTTTTTGCGTCCGGTCCCTTGGGGAAGAGAAATGTGGGTCATGAACAGTGTCGCTTTTCCATTAGTGATGTGAAACTTGTAGTTGGATTGCTGTACGTGTTGAATCTTGTCGATGACTTTGGAAGGCGTCAATTCTGCTGGACTGCTCAACTCGGTCCAAACGGGGGACTTCAAACTGTCGTGATGAATGGAAAGTTTCAAGTGATCGTCTTCTTTGGCTTCACATTGCCGTTTCGGTGTGGTTAACAAAGAATCCCACACATCGGTGATGAACCCTTCTGCTTTCTCCAACGGTACGTCGGACTTGAAATCTTTAAACTTCACCGCGTACGTGTAGGCCGTAGTTCTAAATTTTCTGGAGGAGGGTTTGTCGGTTTCTCGAATGTGGTAGTACTTTTCAGGGTTTACTGGTGGTGATGGACTTTGACTTGGTGTAGACTCTCTGGGTCTGGATTCTGGCTCACTCATGTCATCTTCAAAATCGCTGGCATGAATTGAGCCAAGACTTCAGCTACTGTGCGAGGCGATAAATCACTTTCTGCCTCTTACTTTCTTCTCCTTTCTTTACGAAATGACGCCATCGTTTCATCTTGACTGCAAAAAATCAAATGACTATATTTGAAACGCCATGGACCCCTATATATCCATGTCAGGCTTAGTGTATATATAAAGGGCTGGTGCCTTCCCTCTCAGTATTCATTTCACCCTCAAGCCGATCAGCACGATGGAAGAACTCATACAAAGCGAACTTCTGATTAGAGCTTTGCGAGGTGTCATACGAATGTTTTCTTCAGACAAGCTGACGGACTACTCTCCCTCCTTTCAAGATAAAAGTCAAGATACTTGCTATATGTCAGAAGAAAGGGCATTGGACTACAGAATGTCCAGATCGTCAAAAAAGCATGATCAGTGTCAAAAGAGACAAAAGTCAAGATACCCGTTATCATTGTCAAGAGAAAGGACATTGGTCTTCAGACTGCCCTAAGAAACAACAGGAGCAGGAGGAGGAAGAAGAAGAGGTACCCTCGGCAAAGGAAGAACCCCGACACGTTCAGAAAGAGAAGACAGAAGAGAAAAGAAGACGAGAAAAAAGTCAGGAAGAGGAGGAAAAATCTGTGAAAGTAAAGAAATTTAAAAAACAGAGAGAGTGAAGAAAAAAAGACACAGAAGAAGTCTATGAACTTTTTTAAAAAGTGTTGTGTTGTGACATTGAATTGTAAATATTTGTACCAGAATAGACCAGACTAAAAAACGTGAGTGTCTCCTGGTTTTGAGTTTTTAGAATAAGGGCCTACAGTCATGCACTCACAACACGTACATCATAGGGTTAAAATAATAAAAAGGATTTTGAGTTTTAATTGATTTTGGGAAGATGAATACTATCTCTTTTCGAAAGAAGTCAGTGGCCCTGAAAAGGACCTTTAGGTGTTTTTTTTTTGTTTTTTTGTTTTAAAAAGCAATCCGTTTTAACTGCCGTAAGCCTTTGCCACGGCCAAAGCCTACTTCTGGACTTGCTTCTGTCAATGATTTGATAGAGATCACTAGGAGTGGTATCTCCGGTGTAGTAACAGGGTTGGACTGTTTGGCTCGGGAAGGTCTTTTTCTCTTGGGTCGTAATAAAGAAGTCTGATACATTTGTTTCAGACTTCTTAACTCTGTCAAAATGTCCAAGAGTACCATTACCGTTTGACTTTCACTGTTCTCCTTCTCTCCTTGACCTTGTTTCTTCTCTGCTTCTTCTTCCTGTCGTTTCCTTCTTGCCTCTTCTTCTTCTCGCTGTTGCTGTTCAAGGAGATATGCTTGTTCTGCCTCTTTCTGCTGTTGTAAAAATTTCTCCAATTCTTCTTTCTGTCTCTGTTTAAAATCCTCGACGTGTGGTAAAGAAGGAGAAGGTGGTGAAGGTACTGGTGGTACCGGAACAAATTCTTGCGATGAGAGAAAATCTACTAAATCCCAGTTGAACTCGGTCTCTTCTGGAAGTACCGCTGTGTTAACTTTGGTAGCCGCTGCTACGCCATCGCTTTTCGTCTCCAAAACCGGTGCACCCCAATTCATCGTTTTCTTAGTTTCAGTCATGTTTCACAAAACAATGTCGCATCGATTCACTGCACACAGACGCTAGCGCACCTATATAGGGAATGTGACGTTACCTGGAGCTCTCTTCGGATTGGAAGACAGACTCCCGCGAAGTGACTGAATTTTGTAACGCGTGTTGGGATTGGTGAACAATTTCAATCCGTTTCGATCCGGTCTTCCACTATAAATAAACGCGGTTCACTTCATTCCCTTCACCTGTTCCTCGTCACAAGATGTGGACCAACGTAAAATCGTCTACCCTCTTATCGTCGATGCTGTTCAACCCGGACTATCCAGTGTATGTCAGATCATCATGGGCAATTACCCAGATCACTGATACAGCCCTTTGGAAACGAGGGATCTATGTGGAGAGACAAGGCTGTCTGAAGCGAGTTCTGATTTATGGACCAGAGGTTAGACGAAGTTTGAGAAAGAGAAGAAGACCTATGCGATGCCCTCTATGTTAACGAAATGGTGTTAACATAAAAACAACGTTCCTTTTCAGGGCCACTTCCTATACCTTGAAAAGATATTTATTATCACTCTGCCTAAAAAAAGTTTATTACATTTAATAACTTATGTTTAACTCACAAAAAAAATTATTCTCTTAACCTAAAATTTTTTTTAGTCGATTGTATAATTTGGCTAAGATAGTTTCATGTTCATCAATCTATGGAAACGAACGTGAAGGCATAAAACATACTATACTATCCACTGACACGAACGCGAATGCATAACACTTTGTATAGAAATGAAAAAGGTGGCATGACGTCACGGTACTTGCTACATTGTTGCAAGTGTCCAGTACCTTGACGTCATACTGACCCATGGTGTGCTAGTCGCTATACAAAATTCCCATTGTCCGTAGAATGTCCCAGGCTGATTTTTTGTCCGTAGAAATCTTGTCCGTAGGGTACAAAACAGGATCCCGTAATGCTAATTCCCATTGTCCGTAGGGTATCCCCATTAACTACTGACCACAATCCAATACAGATCCAAAAGAGACTTTACTGCGCTCCACAACGAAATGAATTGGATACATTTTAATAAACAGTATTTAATCCTGCCTCTTCTTGAGCGTTTCAATTAAAAGAACTTAACTTTTTTTTTTTGCACCGTCTGGTTCCAAGCTGTAAACGACAGAACATAAACACACTTGCAACTGCATCAAGGTTCCTCCCTCAACGACATTACCCAGCTACAGCCCATCACAACTAGAAAATCAGGTTTTAGTTGGATCGACAGAAAAACAAACTCACTCCATTCCAGACCAAAGGGAAAAGTTTGTTTTAAGGCGCAGTGATTCACAGTTTTAAGTCGCTCAAAAGGAGAATTCTTTTTTAAAACAAATGACTAAACGCGCGATACGCTTCCAAAGGTCGCTGGTTGGTGTTATGTTTGCATGAATACCGTTACTCTGCATTTGTTGAACTACGGTTGTGCATTTGCTTTGGAATCCCGCCGAAATTTCTTTGTTGTTTGTAGTGTGTTCCTTTCATTATTCATCCCTTAGGCTGAAAACCAAAATGAGTATATAATAGAAAGGTTACTACAACTGTATGGGAAATTATAAACTAGTTTCTTTCTCAGAAATACTTCATTCTTAAAGTCGTACAGTATAGCTTAGAAAAGCTCGTTCATCTTTTCCCATAGAAATGCAATTACCTATAAATACCTTTTAAGCATTTTATTGGCAGTTGTCTTTTCTTGGATCGAAGAAAAACTTCATTCTATTATTGCGCTTTCCATACATAGTAAGTGGTGATAAGTTTAATGTTTTGTTTGTATGCCTCTGGTATAGATGCTTCTTTCGTGACTGTTCGTAGAGTACAAAACATTCGTAATGGATAAAGCTTCTGATTATCCTTTAGCAGAGAGCCCAGCCTGGGGCCAAGGGCCCAGCCCGGGGCTATAATGAATCGCGAAGCACTCAGTGCATAGGCGACTTTAATCCATGGACTTGACTTGATTATCCTTTTGTACAATTAACATATGAAAATGTTCTCCTTTGTCTCGACAAATTGTGCTGAAAACATACTGCACTAACTTTTCTTAAGTAGGGTTGTAGTAATAAGACATCTTTCTTCATCGTGAAGATGTAGCTGTCAGATGGTCCAAATTCGCCGTTCATTGAAAAATAGGAATCTGTACCTTGGCAAGTCTCATATCGTCCAGATTCCAACTTTCTACATAAATTGTTCGAGCATTTACATTATTGTTTTCCAGCGCATAGTAACTTTCATGTTCAACATTAATTCACTGCGTTGGTAATAATGCATTTTGCGATAATAAGAGCCTTTTTATTGATCCAGCTTATTGATAATCACAAGGGTCTGATTAGGATGTTACATCTGTTATTCTTGTATCTACCTTTCGTGAAGTCCATATTTTTCAAAAATTTGGTTTTAGCAAAAACGTTTGATTACTTACATTCCCGTTGATAGTAATTAATAGTAAAGTATGTGTTATATAGTAGTATTAGTCAGTCTAGGACAGCCAGTCGTCAGGTAAAGTCAGACAACTGCATCCGGCCAGCAATCGGAAAGAGTATCACTGCTGAAGGGCAGTGCCTATAGTAAACTAAATATTCGCCAGCGGACTATATCTTCGGGCACCCCTGCGAAAGCGGGGAAATGATAATAAAAACATGCCCCTTAACTGTTAATGTCTAAGGGAGGTAGTGTGATAGGCAGTGGTGCACAGTCAATAAGACTTTCCTATGCCCCCTCCCTAAGGACGAAGTAGTCATTGTACGAATAAAATTGATCATACTTATATAACTCACTTCGGTATATTAAAGGGTGATGATCCGCAATAAACCATTTAATGTGAAACACATTCTGATAGATTGCTTCTCTATTCAGCCTACATACGATCGTTACTTCAATGTTCAGCATATAAGGAAGCTTTTTCATACAGAAAATATGTCTTGCATTTTAATTTCTTGAAAGAACTTGATACTTGTTCTAATATATAGCTTGTGTGCAACCTTTTTCCTTCACGTATTAATAACCAACATGTGTACGGTCAAACACCCTAAATATGCTTATTAGCCGTTATGTATACCATTTACAATTCCCGTTGATCTGGAACTTTCATATATGATCCTTACCATCTCATCCTTTTCGTTTTGCCATTTTCATAAATAAATCATTTATCATAGGCCTTTTCTTTTGCCGCTATACAGCCATACAACGCTGGAGCGCCGTAAATCCAAAATCAATCGATCAAACCTACACCCCCTCCAGAGACCGCTTTGTGGTCTACTGGTTAGAGGGTCCCCCTCGGATGTGGGCGGTCGTGGGTTCGATCCCCGGCCCAGTCATACCAAAGACTTACAAAAATGGTACTAACAGCTGCCTCGCTTGGCGCTCAGCATTAAGAGCTTAGTGGTAGGACTGGTCGGCGTGGTGTCAGGATAATGTGACTGGGTGGGACATCCTGCTACATGTCTGCGGCATGATGTCCCAGTGCTAGACATCACTATAAACTGCGATATGACTGAAAAATTGTTAAAGCTTCGTTAAAAATCCAAATCACACACACACACACACACACACACACTCAGAGGATTAAGGCCAATGTGTTAATAATTAGAAACATTGTTCTTTTAATGTTTGTATCCAAATTTCTTTGTTGTTGAATGTTAGATATTTGTTTTGTTTATGGTTTGTTTATTACTGACATACTGTATAGAAGGCACCGCATTAATATCTTTTCAGGTATCGTCAGCTGAAAGCTCTCTTCGTCATCAGAGATGTTGTCGGTGTTACTTATGAAGTCGTTCACCTTCACAGCTTAGGACTGTACCAATATTTACCATACACATCTTGCGAGTAAATTTTACTGTTTAATACAAGTTGTTGCGCAATTGTAATACATAATTTATGAGAGTCACCTGGTCAGAAGATTTATAATAGGTTATTATGTAATGTTCCCACTTTTGGTTATTTTATTTCTTAACAATTCGTGGAGGCGAAAAATTGCAAGTGGAAACAGGACACTTTCTCAGTTTGTTTGCTCAACGTCTTTATAGCCAACTATAATATGATTAGAACAGGTGCAAACATGACGTGATAGATATGATAACTGGCAGCTTGATGGACTTCCCAGCGTATGTCTGTCATCTATCTGACTCCCACATACAAATTCAAATCGTCATACCTTAAACATTTTTCAAAACTTTTTCATGACATTTTCTAAATTAAAGCATTGATAGCAACATACACCGGGTGTCACCATACAACTCTTTGCTTTTAATGTTGTGGTATGATAATAATTAAGGTGTGGATATGTTTGCCCTGTCAATTGTTCCTGAATTGGAAACAGATATAGTCGATTTATAGAGCGTCATCTAGGAAGTAGTTGTTGGATAATGTATGATAACCTCTGTAATTCTGATATGGCAACGCTTTGGAACAAGAGCACTTACATTTGTTATCCTACAAGGTCACAGGAAGCGATTAATGGTCATATCATGCATTATGTGATTCAATTCTCGGAATCGCTTGTAAAAAATTGTTGGGATTCATTGCATAGTTAAGTCCGACTACGAACAGTGCTGAAAAACTCGTGAATATATTATGCGCTCATCTGAAAGCGGCGTACATTCACATACTTCTGTTATATTTGTGAACAGATTTTGGTTACATCAAACTGATTATTCGTAACTTCACCATCCGACCCTATCTCTTCTGAGAGATTATTAAAGCCGTAAAAATTACGATCTTGTGTTCTCTTATCACTGTGTTTTTGAACTGTCATCGCTTGCTGGTAACAAACATTTTTGGTACATAAATCTTTGTCATATAAACTCTTTGTGGCGCTATATAGCCTTAAGAAGATTAAATTCCACAATCGACCAACTATCGGTTATTCTCCTTTTCATATATACATTTAACATTATAAACTATAACAAAAGTAAAAGAGATTGATATCCTAATTTGGTGATCCAAGACAACATTCCTATGCATGAACATGTTGTATGCAAGTATTTCATATGCGTTTAAAGTGTGACAAATTTACTTACGTTTTTAATTTTTCTTTAACAGGAAGAATGGATGTTCCGGGAAATGTATGGAGCAATGCACTCCCACGTCAGTTTTAGTCTGGAATTCGTCAGAGGGATTTCCATGGGTCAAATTTGCAACTGTCTTCCTCCCAACTCACTGCTCATGTAAAAATGTTTAGTTGTATCTGTTTCATAATTTGTACAAAATGTAGTCTCGGCATAATACAAATACAGTATTTAGCGGGAAAATGTGTTGCTGTCAGTCTATAGAGAAGTAACTTCATTTCGCGACCCTCTGCAGATTTTTACCGGAAACTAATGACTTAATTTTAGCTCTAATGCTAATTTGACATTACCGGATGTGTGATGTAATACTTTCAATTTCTTTTTTTAATGAATTTATTGCGGTGTCTGTCATGTGATATGAGTTGTCTTTTTGTATTTGTTTAGACACTTTTAGATTTTAGGGACTACTTTAGGTTCTCAGTCCAGTTTTCAGTTACCTTTGATCAAGCTTTTACCCTGACAACTTGTATCCAACCCCCACCCCTCCTTAAAATGACTTCAAGTAAAACTTTGCAATCAATGCAAAATCTCCGATCTGCACTCAAACACTAGTCGCTATATTTGCACAGAACAGATTTTGGGCTTTACGAGCAAATTCTCCCTTCGGAATGTAATGCTTTTTTTATTGGACAATGAATTTTCAGAATCAATCAGTTATCTTTTAGGTCATGATCTAGTGATGTAAGTGCAACGTATCTTTCTAAAAGTGGAACAAACTTTTTGTTAATTTTTGTTAAAAATATATAGAAACCAAGAGCTGTAAGTAATAAAACATGTATATTTGGTCAATAAATGTGCTTATGACCCTCATGAACTTTTGTTTTATTCTGTAGACTACTTCGTTTTCGTTAGCCAAAGTCATCCATCTACTTTGATCCACATCGAAGTAGATTGACCAGCCGTGAATAGTAAAGACGTGGATAAATATTCTGGCGCGATATAAAGAGGTTTATGGAAGAAAACTTCATATTGGGTTGATGAAATCCGAATAGTTTCATGGTCCTTTATGGCGTTATAGGGAAATTAACATTAGCTTCTTGAGGAGCATACTGAAAATCCTATGTTAAATGGTCCATTGTTTGACCTGTGGAATCTTTATGGATGGCATTATAGGGTCCAAAGTGTTTTCGGGTCAAACGTTTTTATATGGTCAAAAGTGTTTATCAGCTCAAACGGTAATAGGAATGTTAAAAGTTTTAGATACAATCCAAACACACCAGATATAATATTCAAGCGCACACCCCTATAATCAAGTTTCCACGTTTTGATTACTACCCAAAAACGTCCCAACCTTCAATCCAGAACCCACCTTTTGATTACTATCCAAACACACACTCCAAAGCAAAAGATACACGTATCCTGTACTTACATACACACAAACATAGTATCAAACACAAGGGTACGAAGTGTGTATAAACACATTACTATACCCTCTCATGAAAACACACATAAGAAAGAAGGGTTAAAGGTGTTCTAAATTTAAGTTGTAAACAACATAAACATACAGAAACACACACTTACTCTAAGCATTAAATGCAATATTTTTGGTCAATAGGATTTAGCATATCTCCTTTCTATAGATCTGTGCAGTCCTGGAAAAGTACGCTAGGGTTTGTTAACCAATGGCGATTAATATAGGAGGCATCACTTTATAGGTTTTCTTCTTCTCTGACTTCGTTGGATAGCGGGTCCTTAAAGCATGACACACTTCAGATACCTTTGCCTCTCTTCTTTTTTTCCATATCCATGTATCTGTGATACTGGAAATGGCCCACGATACCTTCAAATAAATGGGGTAGTCCAGGTTAAACAGCATACCCGAAACGACGGTTAATGACTGTACGCTTGTCCACAGACGGTTGAGATGTCTTAAGAACAGATTACACAATAGGAAAATGATTTTGTATATATGGTCTACGACAGGATCAAAACGGATAGAAATGTTCCAACATTCAAAACGCTCTATACAACATACAGAGTTTTATCGTCCAGCAGATGAGAACGGACGCAAGAAATCACTTTTAATATATAGGCGCACCAGCGTTCTTGCGGTGTACCAATGCGAAACAGTTTAGCTACCACACAAATGGCTGAAACAATAAAGACAATATATTTGGGTGCGCCTGTTGCGGACACCTCGTATACTTGGATTGATAGTACTTCCACTAAGCCTTTTAATGCGCTGTAATCTGTATCCTTTTGCCAGAAGACGACTTCAGTTTAACTTTCACTGATTCACTGTCATCTGCTTGAGAATGCTTGCCTGCGACGATAGTATTACCTTCACAAACTCCACCAACATTACCATTGGTGGATGATTTCAGCAAGAAACACAAGAAAGAATTGGAGGATTGTTTGCAACAACAGAAAGAAGTAGAAAAAGTATTTATTTAACAACATCAAGAAGATGATAAAACAGAAGGAGAAGACAGAAAAATTTGAATTGCGAAGAACAGAAGGTAGCGAGTGAAAGGAAAACGCTGTTTATGCTAATATATTAGCCGAGTTAGAGTATTTGATACAAAGATAAAGAGGGCTTCATTTGCCAAGATGTATAAACCTTCCATCACTACATCCACTGTACCGACACTGAGATGGCAACAGCATCAATAACTACTACCGCTAACAAAGCAACATCAGCAGGAGGCGGAGTATGAGTAGGACCTGGTCGTGGAAAGGGATTTGGACAGTTAAAGCTGATGTCATCAGAGTGTTATTGTACAGCTATATATGCTGTAAACTAAAGTGAAATTATAATGCTAATCAGGACTAGACTTACGGTGCAATTAAAATGCTAATCTAGACTAAAATTACAGTGTAGTTAAGCAGCAGGCAGGGCGAACAGACAACTTTGTTCCTGTCCTTATTTTTACAAAAATAAAGGTTCCTACAGGGGCTGAAAAAAAATGTCAATAACGCTAAACCGAACCTCCTAACTTTTATTATTACCGTATAGTTTGAAAAAACGGATAATAAATCATTTTCGGTTAGTTCATTTTTGTTATTTTATTTTTGAATCTTTGTTTTTTATGTTATGATGCGTTTAGTTTACTCGCGGGTCAATTAATTTTTGTCGGCCACCCTGCCTACTGCTATAATTAACCAAAGATTTTATCCAGACCTACACGATATCTAGATCTTGGATCATGTAAATTTATCGTTATAAATCCAAACGGAACAGCTTGTGCTTTTGAAAAGAAGTTTTTGAACTTCATCATATCCATATCCCCTGAACACCAAGTATAATAAATATTCTGTAAAGTATAATTATCTACTCCATTAAACACGACTAAAATATTGCAGTTATCTCTGATCACTTTAGGTATTTGTGTATCTCGTTGTGTAACATAAATCACGTCTGTATTCTTGTGTCTACCTCGAGAAAATATTCTAGCTAGATTCGTCTGTTTATCCAACATAACATCATCGTACACCACTAAATTATTAATAAATCCATCTAGGTCATCTACAGATGGGGCTTCATCAATATCGGTAATAAAGTCAACAACATCATCACCATCTTCATTCAGCAATTTTGCATTTTCATTAAAATCTTTAAGTACTTCGTAACAGTGTTGATCATCTACAGATGGTGCTACTAAATACAGTTTACTCCATTTTAACCATCGCATTATTAAATTTAATAATAGTTGTGTTTTACCTGATCTAGATGGACCTATTATAATCATCCTTATCGAATTTGGTAATGCTGGATGATGCTTAACTGGCTCCTGTTTTCGTGTCGCCGAAAAGTCAATTATATCCATATAATAAATAATATGGATCTATATTGTGTTCGGTGTAGAGCGTCTACACCTACTGCTGAATTAACTACAATAACAACGAAGAATAAACGACGTGCTCTGACAGGCAAATGTGTAAAATGTGGCACGAAGAAATACAAATTTGTCAAAACAAAGACAGGTGGAGATATTGCCGCTTTATTAGGAAAATTACCAGGAACTCCGTGGGCTAAATATGCCGGTGAAAAACATCTTCCTGGATATAATTATTGTGGTCCTGGAACTCGACTTGATATCCGACTTGATAATCAAGATCAACCAAGATCAGGAGAGTATCCAATAAATAAGATTGATCAAGCGTGTCATGTTCATGATGTTGCGTATAAAAGTAAAGATTTACAACAAAGGCATCTCGCAGATGTAAAATTAATTCACGCATTAAATTCTATACCAAATAAATCTGTCAGAGAAAAACTCGCTAGTTTTCTAGTAAAATCTGCCATGAAAGGTAAAATAATGTTAGGGGCTGGTAATTAATTATATAACTATTATAATGGAATCCATTTATTATAGCCCAAGAGGATATTGGAGAGGTAGATCAGCGATTACTAAATTATCTGAAGCAGCAAAAGTTTCACGTTCTGTTGCTGCAGCGTGGTTAGCACGACAGGCAATATGGCAAATTTATCTACCACCACCTAAAAAAATTCAATATGCACATTTTTATGTCAGCGTCCCTAATGAAGTTCATCAAGCAGATATTTTATTTTTACCACACGATACCATTAAAATTGGTAAACGTCAATCACGCACGTACAAATACGCATTAACTGTCGTTGACGTTGCAAGTAGATATAAAGAAGCGGAACCATTATCAACAAAGACAGCATCTGAAGTTGCATGTGCGTTTGAACGAATTTATCAGCGAGGACCTTTGCGATCGCCACAGTTATTACAAGTTGATCCTGGTAAAGAATTTCTTGGTACAGTATTATCGTTAATGAAGAAACATAACGTTAAAATTAGACGAGGACATACTGAAATTCATCGTGATCAGGCAATTGTTGAACGATTTAATCGAACACTTGCCGAGCGGTTATTTGAATACCAATATGCAAAAGAAATATCTACTGACTTTAAATCCGGTGAGAGATCTCGTGAATGGGTTGCGAGGTTACCAAGTGTGATAGCTGCATTAAATAACGAAATTACTCGTTCAACTTCCATGAAACCTTCTAATGCGATTACAAAAAAAATATATACCCCGTAGCAATGACAGACAACAACCTCAACCGGTATTAGGTAATGTAACTGTAAGATATTTATATGAACCTGGCGAACTTGAAGGTGGTAAAAAAAGAGCAACTGATCCTATCTGGAGCGTGACTACACATACAATTTCTAGTGTGGTTAGATCCACTGGTAGACCTCCAATCTACAGATTAGATTCTACTGCCCCTCAACGTGGATTTGTACGTGAACAATTACAGGTAATTCCTAAAGACACACAATTACCACCACATACAATTACATACCCAGAACCTCTACGTCGATTGCATTCAAGACAGGTCAGCATCACATTATTACGTGTATGACGATCACTATTAATTCTATCTACGGTAAATTGTCTTGGATTATTATTCGAATATTGCCATAACATATTACAGTTACAGCGTGCACAATGATTATTCTGTAGTTGTTTTAGTGTTATAATAAATTCAGTATCAATATCAAAGTCACGATTATTTTTTTTTGTCCCATTGCTTATAACCAGATAGTTTTTTTCTTATTACGTCATTATTAACAGTCTGATTATTATTTTCTGTAAAATTCATAATAACCCTATGTAGTTGAGATATTCTTCTGACCCTAGAAACTGCGAGATAGACTAAATTTGACCATTCGATCCGATCATCCATAATCCAGATATTTGTATCAGAAATAGTTAACCCCTGTGACGAGTGAATAGTTATAGCGTATCCTAACGTCCACGGTGATTTATTCATACTCAGCGCATTCTCAACATTATTAATATCGACTAAAATAATATCGTTCAAGACAAGATTCTGTATTCAACCACCAGGAATTTCAACATCAATATTCTGTCGTCGAGTATCTGCTGGGCGATAACACAAAGGTACAGGTAGATCTGAAAACGTTTCTTTATGTAACAGAAATAATTTATCCTGTAGTTCATCACGAACTATCTTTCTACTTGCAACTATTAAATCAGCAGGATTCCATAAATTTAGAAACTCATTCATAGAAGTCTCTGGAATTACTCCTCGCATTATTTCACATTGTATTTTATCCGGCTGTAGTCTGATTAACCTTTTAAACTCCTCCAGCGGTTCATCAATAGCTCTATGGTCATCATTTATTTCTTCATAATAATCTACGTTATTCTTCAGCCATTCATGTGGAGACTGACCAATAAAGGGTGGTGGTTGACCATGATCACCACACATTATTACAGCAGTATTCTTTGTTAATAACCAATCAAGAAATGTTTTTAATATTTCTAACGACACCGTGTCTACCTCGTCCCATATAATATATTTAGGTATATATTTTTCACCCATTCGTTCAGGAGTCCATGTGTCTCCGCACCATCTAAAGAAACTATGATATGTACATGATTTTACTCCTCGCTCTTTTATTTCCCTGGCTAATTTATGTGTCGGTGTCAAAACAATTATATCTGAGTTATTATTCATGAATAATTTAATCACACGTGTTGTTTTACCTGAACCACCGCATCCGTTAAGGTAAACAGTTTTATGTCTAGCCACAGGATCATATACAGATGGTGCTGATGATTTTGATATTTGAATATTATTTTTGTAATATATTTCCCTAATTTCAACGTCGGCAGATTCAGAATAGCTAAGTATATTTTCCTGTTTTATTCTCCATGATCCCCATTCACCATTACCTAGTAGCGGTTTTAACAAATCCGTATATTTTTTATTTATATAAAACGAATCCGTTGCGACTCTGACAGCATCACGAGGAAATCTATTTATCATAGACAGCAGATTTATAGAAACATATGCCAACATAGATGATCTTAAATGAGTAAATTGTGGTGAGTCACCATCAAGATAACTCCCAATTGTACCTAGTTTGGTTCCGTCTGACAAATAAGCATTACTCCGATTTATAAATGTGTTTTTTTCTGTTGTATCAGCGATTATAAAATCGAGTTCAGCATCGTCCATAATCAATCTTGTACAGTGTCTTTTATGATCATAGGCTCCTCCTTGAGTAAATTTACCAATTATCTTTCTACCAAGATCTTTTGAAAGTTTCTCATCATGCTCGTCTCTGCATTTACGTATATTATTAGTAATTTTAATAATGTCATCTTCATTAAGATCAGGAAATTCTTTTCTGGCATCATTGATATTAAATCTATTTGGTTCTGGTAACCAAACTTGCTTCTGTGGACTATACGATATAATCGCCTCGCTCACCTGTAAAGATATTAAAATTCCAACATCAAGTATATATCGCAATAGTACTATTGGAACCCAACATTTTTCTGAAAAATGTCTTCCAAACCAAGCATAAGTAATCGGATGGCGATTTTCTGCAAACTCAAATGATTCTACATGAGCAAATCCGGTTAAGTCAAAATCTGGTAATGGTCCGTTTATCGCAACCCTGGTCATCTAGTGTGATGGATGTCTGAATCTCTTAAAGTATTCAGAACATTCTCCGTATGCAAGAAAACTTCCAGGATAACATGCTACCATATCAACGAATATAACGTCATTATACTTATATTTAGTATTCCACAATCCTCCGTGTCCATATTCTACGCAGCTTTTCTGGATATCTTCAAGAAATTCCGATCGTGTTGGTTTCCATAAATTTTTCTCCTGAGCGAAATGAGCCGCTACAGATTGAACTGTAGAACAATTATTTAATAATTGTCTAACTTTGACATCGTCAGAAGTATATTTCAGCGCAAGATGTTCCATTTCTACATTAAGAGATTCTGTACGGTAAATATCACCATTAGGCCGTACAAACTGATCGTAATAATCATATTCTGAACTTTGAAATAACCAAACAGATACAGGGTCACTTTTGCTGATATTTTTGATAAAATCAAATATATGACCATCATAAAATTTAACCGTTCTATCTCTTGGAAATATTGTTACTGCTGAGGTCCATGCATGCGAATTGTGATCAATAATATCTATAGGAGCTCCATTTTTTATGTATTTTGGTTTATACAAAATCTCTCCGGTTAACGTCTTCACTGTTATTGGAAATCTTAATTTCTTTTCTAGATCAGCAACATCTCTGATAGATGCTCCAGTATCTTTAACTGATTCTGCCCACGTATTTATTTTTTTACGTCGTAAATCTGTTAAACCATTACCACGTATCGCGTTTATGAAATGTTCCGTAACTCGTTCAGCTACACAGTTTATTCTTGACTCTGACAGTCTCATAGGCTTAAGATCCCCGACGTCAGGTTTATTATTCAGCGGATATATTGCATATACAACTGCAGTCACAGGGTACCCTCGTTCATAATACGGTTTATCAATGCGAGTCAGTATTCCGGGTTTAGATTTATTACTCAAAAGAACAATATTATTTCCTGACTGTATGCGTACTGGATCACGCTTATCACGAATAATCCAAGTATTTTCTTCTGTATTTACAAAATATTTTATTAAAATAAAATATTTTTGATCATCAAGGTGATTAATAATTATTCTTCCTCGTTTGTCATTCATCATATTAGTAACATTTCCGATTCTGAATGTTGACCAGACATGAGCAGCACCACTATTACGAAATTCATTCTTGGCTTCACGAATACGTTCGGTTATATCCTCATCCGTTAATGCCAGATCTTGCATCAAAGTACTAAATTTATATTCTGATAGTCTGTCAAGATCAAATCTAGCTCTTTTAGGTTCAGTTGCCGATAATTCTTTCATATAATTAAGACAAATATTTAAATTAAAATTTTGATACATATATAATGATTGAAACAAAGAACAAATGTGCTTGGCTCAAAATTGGACATACGTCTCCTTGTAATAAATCGTGCGTGAACGAATACTGCGGAAATCATGCGCAAAGTATCAAAAATGGAAGTACAGGACCAATACCATGTGTGCAATGCGGTATTGGAGTAAGAGGAAAAACTCAATTGTGTTTAAAATGTGGCGGAAAAAAATACAGGGAATTAAAACGATATTACGACAAAAAAATAATACTTTGACATTGTCAGGTAAATCTCCTATAAAAACCGTAGAAGATTATCTGACCAGATTTCAAAACAATGATTTAGACAAATAATATTATATATATAATGACTCAGACAAATCAGACTTATGATGAAATGATCGACAATGATATTATAAGAAAATTGAAAATTGAGTACTATGAGAAAAACGAATTTGTTAAACATCCAGTATATACAAATTATGAAGCATCCCGAGATGGTGTAATCAGACACTGCAGATTAAAGAAACCGGTTGGTAGTCTTAATAAATTTGGTTATTTTAGATTTACTGCTGGGGGAAAACATTATTACTCACATAGATTCATATTCGAATGTTTTTATGGGGTCATCAAAAATGGACTCGTAATTGATCACATTGATGGAGATCCCCAGAATAATAATCTATCTAACCTGCAAGCTATTACACCTAGTCAGAATTCTGCACGTGGAAATACTGGAAAATGTGAAAAGTTTGCAAGAAGATCTATTAAATCCGTAAATGCAGAAACAGACCAAGAAATAACTTTTCCCTCAAATAGTACAGCTGCAAAACATTTTAGCATACATCCACAATCAGTACGTGATGGAGCTGATCATATACAAAAATCTGCATATTCAATAAAATATGATCAGTCGATAATATTTGAATATATCTAACTCTGTACTCTTAATAAATAAATATTTTCTTTTATGTTGTATATAGTTCGACTCTATATTTTGCCATGGGTACATTCATCCTCGCTCTCAGTGTCACTCTCATTTTTGACAGAATCAAATAACATAATTTTTCTTAATTGCATTACACGATTGTCCACAATCTTTTTTTCTCTCGTATTCACGAGATAATTCGGATCTAATATTTTCGATCTAACGTGCAAGAGGCGCAAATAGCTTTACCTATTTTCCATTTACCATTGCCAAGGATTCTAACATAGACTGATAGATTAATTTTACGAATTTATAATTGGATGGTAATG
>JAECUM010055959.1:0-16213 GCA_016617855.1 Megalonaias nervosa | reverse complement strand
AAAAAAACATAGAGCAACTGGACTGGAACGTTTTCCATTAACGGACAAAATCTGTGTCCTGTTGACTAAGTCGGACTTGCACCATAGCAAGGCTGTGTCGGGAATACCAAATACATGCTGGAGACGGTGAAGTAATATATCATATTCCATAGTGTCAAATGCCGCAGACAAGTTAAGGAGGGTGAAGACTGTAATCTTTCCACTACCCAAAGCAGAGAGTAAGTCGTTAACTACCATCAGAAGGACAGTTCCAGTACTATGACGAGGGTGATATGCAGATTGTACATTGTTATAATGACTATTTTTATTCAGATGAAATGCAAGTTAGGATAGAAAAACTTCTTCTAATATTTGTTTTACATGAATGAAAGGTTAGAAACAGATCGGTAGTTCTTGAGATCGTTAGGGTCAAGTGTCAGTTTCTTCAGCAAAGGCTTGACCATGACAGTCTTGAAAAAATGATGGGGAATTCCTCGGATGAAGGGGAAATACTGATAATATCAGTTAGTGAAGGCAATATTGAATCTGAGCACTCAAGCAGCAAGAATCGAGTTCACATGACTTTGGGGCGCTCTTCACCACAACTGTATGTACCAAATCCATAGAGACAGGTTCAAATCACGTTAAAGGTTGCCGTGAATATTCTGTATCACAACTGTATGGTGACGATGTGTGTCAATAGAAATTGTGTTGCCGATGTTATCTCTAACAGATTGAACTTTGTCAATGAAGAAATTTGCAAACAAGTCAGGAAGGTCGACCGGACAGAAGGTCGCTGAAAGTGGTGTACATTTGTTCCTTGTCATTAATTTGTTCGTAATCTCGATGAGCTCTTTACGACTAGAACTTTCAGTACGTTTAGTACTGTAGTGGGCTGATTTTGCTGCATGAACTATGTCTGTAACATTCTTTTTAGGAGCTTCATTGATCTGCTTATGAATTGTGAGGCTGGTGTAAAGACAAATCCCCTCAACCTTACGGCGTTCTCTTTTAGCAGTGAGAAGCTGGTTCTTAACAGTACTTTATCATGCAGAACACTTTTGCATTTATACTCTGCACCTGGATGCTGAGCATGTTTATCAAGCAATAAACGCAAGTACTTGTCAAGCTGTACTGCTGCAGGATGTAACGAAGTTAGTTGTGTTCTGTTTATCATACGAGGATTTCTCTTAGTAGCAAACAGAGATGGATGGCTATGGACTGATACGTTGAGATGGCATATGACGCAGAGGTGATCTGATGCATGTTCTTGGGACAGCAAAGATGAATGTAGAATATTATCATCAGGTCTATGAAATATCCAGTCTAAAATATGACCATGTTTATATGTGTTGTTGTTGTTGTTGTGGGGCTTAACGCCATTTTTCAGCACACGATAGGCTATACATGGCGGCCAGTATTAATGGTGGAGGAAGAAACCGGGAAATCCCCGGAAAGAACCACCGACCCACGAGAAGCTACTGGCAAGCTTTCTCACATATCCACATTCGGCGAATCCGCGACTGGAACCCACGCAGACAGAGGTGAGATGGCAGTGATCCGTAACGGAGAGCGCTTTAGACCACTCTGCCACTCGGGGCTCCTGTTTATATGTGAGGTGGCTAACTGTTTGAGGTTGAAAATGTGAATAGAATCTTTAAGTTTTGATGTGTATTGATTTTCAGGACAGTTAAAGTGAAAGGTTCAATCTCTAAGAATTATCAGATTGAAACCTATCGAATGTCCATACTCCAGGAGGTTAGGAAACTGCTCCAAAAGGCGAGATTCGGTCAGTTTGGGGTGGGTGGGGTGGACTAGGAATAACGCATTAGAGGCAGAAAAATGGACTGACCATTGTTCCATTGTGGGTGAGGTTTGGACCAGCTCAGATGATGTGTGCTCGAAATCGAAGTTGTAGTATAGTTAAGACGGTGAATTATGGAGTTCTTTGCGATTACGGCAATTCCACCTCCATTGGAGTGGCGTGGGAACGATTTGATGGAGTAACCGGAGGGTGTTAGATCCACACACTTTTGCTGATTGTTTGATTTTTAGCCATGTTTTAGTTCGGGAAAGGCCATCAGGATCTTGAATAATGAATATGTCGGACATTTTGAATATCATTTTGAATAACTTTAAAGAAAGGTATTTGGAGTGTTGTCACAACTCTTTTTAGTAACATCGAAGCAAAAAATTGAAGATATGTTCAAATAATTTAAAATACTTGTAGATTAAGTATTAAAATCATTAAGTATTTTTAGGAATACCATCGAAACTCAAAGAAAATATATTTGGGCTTCTAAATCCCATCACAGCTTCGTTTTGATTATTTAAACGGTAACGAACAATCCTGACTGATAATAGTCTATTATAACGGTTCCGTACTCTACAATAAATGCGATCAATAATTTTAATCAAAACTATCTGCATAAAAACATATCTGTAGGCTCTTTGATTTGAATCGAATAATTAAAATGGTATTTGTTTATCTGGATTTATATTTTTTAGCTATGCTTAACTATTCCTATGACAAAAGTATCACTGTAACTGATGGACTTGTCTTTGAACAATATTCCTGGCATCCAATAATGGTAATACTGGATGAGGAACATTTACAACCTAAATATGACACGAACAACAGGTCGTAACAACTTCATAATAAAATCCGTTGATAGACGCCTGCAAAAGAAAATTAGTGACAAGTTCCCAGTTTTCTTTGGTATATTTCTGGTGACAGCCTCTGCCAGAGGAAATGGTAAGTTTACCATCTAGTCTGATGTTTTTAAAATTCTTTATGTTTATTCTGTGCGCATGCCCCACAGTTTTAGTAGTCTTTTGTTAATTCTAGTGTCAACGTAACCACACAATCTACTACCAACTCAATAAGATCCAAACTCAAAACTTCGGGCATTTATATTGGCTTCATATTCATGTCTTGAAATTTACTTAATTTCATTATATATATATTTGGTTTCTATTTTTGTCATCTCGTAATTTAGAAATGAGAGCATGGATAAATTTATGACAGGATTTTATTCTGTTTTCTTTTAGTTTCTTATAACTCGCTTTGTTCGAAATCACAAATTAGAATTTGCAACAAAATTAATATTAAACCTTTTTTCCAAGTGGGTTTATGTGATTCTGTCTATAGCAAGTATTTGGGATATGACATTTTAAATAATTTAATGTGTGGTTTCCTTTTATCGCAATTAACAGAAAAGGCGTCAACTTCTATATGTTTTCCTGCTATGTATATTTAATTATTATATTGTGTGCTTGACCTTTATCCGCGATTGACTATAGAGTTTCGTGTGAACCTGACTTTTGTCTTGTCTTTTAAGTTACAAACAAGTTGTTTACTGTATCCGACTTTAAGATCTAGCATTGTTTATAAATTTAGAGAGTTCTGGAAGCGAACGTATGACCTCAAATCCTGGTCATTTTATTGTTTGTTTATGTATAAGGTTGAGTAAAACAAAATTAGTCATTCCCGAGTTCAGTCTGTGCAATCATTTACTGTTTTGTTGACATACAACTTGAGACGAATCATTTATTTAAATTATTCATTGGAATTGCAAAGTGCTCATTGACATTTGGGACTAAAACACTACTTTGAGATTATTGTGAATTCATTCAAAGATATTCTGGGTTATATCATTGTGATGCAACAAGACTGGTGGTGCATCAACCTATTCATGCCTACTGGTACATGAGCACATTAAATACTTGGAATTCATTCGGAACGCTCTACACTTTTGGACATATGATTTTTGGACTATTTGGGATTTAATTCACAATACTGTTAGCTCCTTTTCAATTTTCACTCTGTGTTCTAGGGAAATAAATTATTTGTTGAATTTTACAAAACTTCTTGGTTTCGCTTCTTTCTGTTACATAGTTTTAGACCTTAGAGTCGTAACATTACTCAATAACTGAATCATGCTGCTACATAACTGACCGCTAGACTATTTTAAAACAATCGGCTCCAACCTACTACTTGCCGATTCTATTTATTCTTCTTTGTGTGAAATATTATGTGTGGAGAATACCAATTTAAATTTTAAATATTTTAAAATTATTTTCGCTCTAGTACAATGCGCATCTTGAACCTACTGCATGATATTTATCTAAGATTTTAAAATGAACTGAAATTGCTAAATCAGAAATGACTATTATTCTCAGAGCGTTACGTGACTTTCCTCTCTGACATGCATCGTGTTTCAACTATATACATCTCGTTGAAAATACATCACAAGCAAAAATTTACATAAAAGACAAGGATAATTAAAAGCAGTACAGATGAAGGTGTTGCAAATAATATATTGGTGACATGGGCGTTTAAACGCATGATGACAATGACACTGTAAAACTATTTTTATAAAGTCTGCAAAATGCATATTATAATAAGACTAATTAATCATGGTTTGTAATATATGCGAGATACATGAAGAGCATCTCAACATATTAACGGAGTCATAAGGTATTACACGGAAATATGTACAGATGAAGTGACAGTAATATATATATATATATATATATATATATATATATATATATATATATATATATATATATATATATATATATATATATATATATATATATATGTATATATATATATATATATATATAAGTATATATATGATATATATATATATATATATATATATATATATATATCTGGGCATTGATTCTTATTAATTTATCCATATCAACGAAACTGTCCACCTGATAAGTAAGCATGAAATTCAGTATTTACTTAAGCCTTATCTTAAATATTTACGCACCACCCATAATAAACTTAAAGTAATAAAAAAAAATGTTAGGGGCACTTTCAATAATATTTCTTGAATCCTTATAAAAATAATAACTAATGTAAAATCATTAAAATCTAAAACATATCGTACATAAAAGTGTTATAATACGAAAAGTTATTTCAAACACCTTCTGTGACGCTAAACTACACTACAGGATGCTACACCAGCCAATACTAGACTACACCATACACACGAACTTAAATGCTTAGTCGTAATAATAATAATAATAATAATAATAATAATAATAATAATAATAACAACAACAACAACAACAACAACAACAACAACAATAATAATAATAATAATAATAATAAATCAGAATTAGCCGAGTCGGTTGCCTCAATGTGTCATTGGGAAAGGCACTTATCTCCCATTTCCTCATGATAAATATGTATGTATATTTTATGATTACATGCGAGTCAGACATGTAGTAAGTATAGTTACATTATTATTATTAATGAGCTAAAATTGTCGTTGAACTTCACAATAAAAAATAAAAACGAGCACAGAAGAAAATATACATTGTAATTAATTCTAACGATGTAGGAGTACTAAGAGTACACTACTGTAATTAAAAACAGGTTATGTTTAGTCGAGTCCAAAACATTCACATTCATGTTTTAACTGACCCTCAAACATACAGTGGTCAAGTTGGGTTTAAGAACCCATTACATTAATGACCACTATAGTTTGAACACATGACCACATATGCTCTTCGGTACACTCATAAGGGTTGTTTCAAACTATCTTTCAAATATTTTGGACTTTTGCTATTTTTTAGTGAAGTTTTACAAACAATAAATTGGTTGTTCTAGTGTCAGTTTATTAAATAATTTTACCTTTTAGCAGTTCCCATAATGTAATACATGTACTCCTTCTATCCGTTGGAATTAATTACAATGTATACTGTACATACTCGCTTATAAGTCGAGTCAAACTGCAAACAACAAAGATCCCGAGCTGCCATAGCATAATGTTTGTTTTGCTGAATACTCCAAACAAACTTGCACAGACTTAGATCTGCCGGCGCATTCCGCGACGGCAGATCTGGGTCTGTACAGTTTGCAGTTGGACTCGACTAATATAGCGTCTATACACGGTAGTTTATAATGTGCATATTGAAGTCATTGTCTAAATACATGTTTTAATGGCCAAAATGAGTTCATTTAGCTTAACCACAGGTACATGATGCGTGTCATATCCAGGGCCGGTCCAAGGGTTTTGGGGGCCCTAGGCGAACTATGACTTTGGCTTCCACCCCCCTCCCCATATAAATTCACTTCCATCAAGCCTTGCGCTCAAGGCGACCGCCTAATTGGCCTATATGATTCGGGCCGGCCCTGGTAATATACACTTCTACCTAGTCCAAGTAGCAATAAATGGAAGGATATTCTAAACGCATACACATTTTGCAACTAAATGTACAAGTTCCTTGATAAATTAACACGATCAAAATTATGACATATTCATGACAGTCGAGGCACGCTCCTTCTTTAGTAGCCGTTTGTCGGTGGTAGTGGGATATTTTTATTTCTTTAAAACGTGAACCGATTTGTCAAAATTAGTCAACAGAAATGCAGCTTCTAACATTTCCATTCAATAGTTTATTTATCTTTTCCACGTTGGCATTCTACAGCTACAAGTCAGAATCAGTCATTTTCGTTATCTGAGTTATGCTTAAAAATGACAGTGTGCACATTGTCAGCACGGCAAGTTAATGATGTAGGAATATGAATTGTGGTGTATTTTCTTAAATCTTATCTTCAAGATCTTTTTTTTTTTTTTTTTTTTGTGTACTTACTTTTTACTTTGATGTTTTAAGCTGGATCAACCCCTTCCCACTTAGACAGGCTAACTCATCCTAAATTGGAAACTTTTTCATCCCTGAGTAACACTGCACTGACCCACGTTATTATATGCATTTTAACACGTGCTTGGCCTAATTCCCGGTAATTTATCCACAGTGAGACAAACACTGAGTGCGATAGCACAGGAGTACATCGCGACCACGAAATCATAGTGAAGTCAAAGCTTAGTGTTTATCCGTGTTTTATATGGAGTTGTGCACATATTTCGGTTGACCATGGTGAAGTCAACATTTAGTGGTCATCCGTGTTTTATTTAGGTGTGCATACATTTCGGTTTTCCTTGATCTGATGCAATGGACGCATGGACAAATATATCAATACTGAACGCAATCACCTGATTATTCGCACTTTGGTATTGATATTAAGAAATAAAAATGAGAAATTTAAATTTCAAACCCTAACAAAATCCCCTCCTTACCTAAAATTTACATAATTGTCATGTGTTTTTTCTTAAATAGTACTTGAGTTCGTGCATGTGTATAAGTAGCACAACGCCTTAAATACAGCCTTGTATCAATGCAAGTGTTCCCGGATTCTTTTCATGCTGTAATGTCACCGAACACAAGTTTTTGCCTATTTCTGACATCGCCTTACTAAAATTGCACTTGCTTCAGGCAGAACTGTGTTTAAATCCTTTTAACATCTGACTTCCGTTTTCTCTTATTTTTGGATCAATTTTTCTCGAATTTTTTGGGTACTGTTCCCTTTGCTACTATTATAGCATTTTGTTTTATCATGATCTATACCTTAAAAATTAAACAGATAATTGATTGCAATTATAACATTTTAATATTCCACATACTCGTTCCTTTTCCTTTCTTTCTTTGCTTATATTACTTGACATCTTATCGGTGTAATATGATATTCAGTGCAATCCCTTATATTGCTATCAGCCATTTTATAATTTATTTGTTCATGGGCCAGTTTATAATGTTCTCCTTATTCTTATGAAACTTATTTTCTTTCTCTTTATTACCAGTAGAGAATACATCACATTCACAGGAATCAAAATTGAAATGACTGTCTCTCTTGCTACCAAACAAATTATGTCCGCATGTATCTAACAAAACCCTGTCTTTGAGTTTATGCCCGCTTCCCGGTTGATTGTCTTCAAAAAGGCGCAGATTTGACAATCAAGATCAAAAAATTAAAACAAGTATGAACTTGTATTAAAGTCGTGGAAATGGAGGGGGTGGGGCTATTTTTCTTTATTTTTAATTAAGAATTTATTGTTTAAGGAATCAATCTTCGTTAACTTCAGTAGTAAGGGTAATGGAGACTTCTATCTCCAGGACCTCTCCCCACCCTCAAAACAAATATAAATTACCATCTCAGAGACCCTCCAACCCCTATCCCAAAATGACTTTCAGTTTTTAGCTAGGAGATTTCTACCTCAAATATAATCCAAGACCTTTACCCACCTCCAAACAAATATAAATTACCATCTCGGAGACCCTCCAAACAAATATAAATTACCATCTCGGAGAGCCACCAACCCCTATCCCAAAACGACTTACAGTTTTTAGCTAGGAGATTTCTAGCTCAGGACCTCTACCCCCTTCAATTACGCGTAGGATTTATTCGCTGGAGTAAGAATGTAAGTGAAACATTATTTCTAAAGTTTAGACAAAATTTCATATTCTATCATTAACATACTTTTTTTTGATAATCTTTTTCATACCTGCTGACTCTCATTGGTAGGATATCCGTTAACATACTGTCAATAATACGAAACTCGCGTATTAAATCGTCCATATCATATTTTACACCTCGCAAGTAAGATCGTATCTGATCAAGTAACTTTTTGTAGTTATACTTGCTGTTTTGCAGGCATTTTGTTTAGTCACAAGTCGAGGTTCAATTTTTTTTACACGCTGTTGCAAGAGAAACACCAACGCCTGATATTATTAACAAAAACGGATTTAATGATGCTCCACTTGAAATTATACCAGAGCTAGTCATTAGCAGTGGCAAATATGATATTACTGGAAGTATTTTGCTATAGTATTTGTAACATTTTTTCACGCACCAAAGTTTTTTATGATAATATCTGTAATATTGCATTAGCGCGTCAACATCTTGTTTTGGAATTTCTTCTGATATGTGATTGAAATCGATGATTTGTTTTTTCATTATGCAATATTTTATACAAAGACAAAAGTTCTAGCACCACCAATCGAATCGAGAAACTCGCGGAATTTATTATTTTTAGCATCAGCTAAAAACTCTCTATATTTGTCATAAACATCTGACGAAGTATCATCATATTGTTTATCTGTTAGTACATATTGTTTCTTTAACCAAGCGTATGAATCAAAACTATTTCCTATTTCACTCTCATATAAATCTGTTTTATTCACCAATTACTGTAATCGATTTCTGTTTCTTCAATATACCCTAATACTAAACTCAACTGATCTAACCTGTAATTTTTGAGAACAAGATGTTGTCTGATAATTGCATATGCAACTACGAAATTTGCTAGCATTAATTTTTTAAGCTTATCTAGTTCAATTGTGAGAAGACCAACATCAGAAGCTACTTTTAACATTAATTTTTCATATGGTTTTGTGAGTATTGTTTTAACTTCGTTGTAATAATTTCGTAGTGACAATTGTCTAGAGTATTGGAATGATGGGAATGGAACATCGTCTTCTTCACTTATATCATAATAAGAATCAGACTTTACTTCCAACTTTGTTTGATCGACTTCTTCCAAAAACTTTTCTCGCTCATCATCATTAAAATTACTAATTTCATCTTCTAAAGTTTTGATTATCTTTAGAGACTTGTTAACAATAATCGGATCAAATTCTGGGTCTTTTTAACGTATCATTGGCAAAATTGAGTTTGCGTATACTTTAATAATTAACTCTGCGTCTGACGTCATAGTAACGATTTTAACCAAGGTTTCTTTGTCATGGTAATACATTCCGAGACACTTAAAAATATTTCGTTTTGAAAAACTATCATATAACTTTTTGTTTCTTTTTATTTTCATTTTTTTATTTTCCGCTAGTTTGTCAAGACGAGTATGATTTTCGTTTATTCGTCTTTCTTCCAATGTTCTTCCACTATAAACTCGTGCTTTTATTAAGTCTGATTTTATTCTCAAATCTATGTTAGACCAATCAAGCTCAAGTAATATTTTTTTAAATATAATTTCAACTTGTTTTTGTTCTTCTAGACAATCACCAGGATGACAGTATCTGCTTATAATATCAAAATTTTCTGTTGCTTTTTTCAGTTGTGGTCCTCGTATATATACAACGCGAATAAAATTAGCAAAATTTGCTGGCAATGTTGAATTGTTCAATGATTCGATGTTAAGTTTTTTCAAACTTTGTAACATTTTTGCTGTTTCATTAACGGCTCCAACATCTTTGTTGAGGTTTAAAATATTATCATAACATTCTTTCGCAATGGTTATAATTGGTGGTTCTGACATTATTTTATAGCATTAGATTAAATTTGATCATCAAGTGTATATATTTGAAATGCTGTCAGTCCTGGAAACGGATGTTCAGCAGCTAAAACATTAACTCGAAAATATAAGTACTTGTTAACAGTGTTTTCGGTCGGGATTGTAAAATATTGTGTTGTTGAAATATAAGTGTCTGTTGTACTGTACAATGTTGTCCAGTTGATATCGTCATTTGATCCTTCCAATCGGCAATTATAAATTCGACCAACACTAGAATTTAATCGACCTCGCAAATGAAATTGCCAAATAGCAACTGTAGTAGGACATTTAATTTTAATCCAAAAGTTTTCAACTTCTCCGTTTGTCGTCCACTCATGTCTATCAGAGAAAGCGCAATAAGGATAATTTTCGAGATAATATGTTGATACGCTTACCTCAAACCCGGCTCGGTTGTCAGTTGCTTTATAAAGTGTTGGAATATATCCAACATTGTTTTTAGTTTGTTTTATATCAATAGACAGACTATCAACATATGCTTTATTTATCAGATCATTAGGGCTAACTGGAACATATGTCGTAGTTTTTTTTTTGTCTCATATTTATGTTACATGACATTGGTCCACCAGATTTTTAAGGTATGAAGCAAGTTCTTCTTTTAATTGAGCATAACTAACAACATCAGCATCATTAGCTGGTGGTGAGGTTGTCGGTAATCCAGTTATTTTTGAATTTGACATAAACAGGTTACCTGTCATTGTGTCACCGGCTTTTTAAGTTTATTATCGTCAACAGATTTTAGCTGCGCATAACTTACAGCATGCGTTTGATTCAAGTTTTCTGGCGGATATGCAGTCTCCAAATTTATTATTTATTTTTCCTGACATGTTGATATTACCTATAACCGTTCCACCGATTTTATCAAGTTTGTTATCATCCACATACCTCAACTGTGCATAACTTACCGCTTGTGTATAATTTAAGTTTGCTGGTAGATACCTGGTCTCCAAAGTTATTATTTTTTTTTTGTTTCTGACATATCTAAATTACCGCTTAAAGTTCCTCCTGTCAACGACAACTTGTTGTCATCAACAGATTTTAGTTGTGCAAAACTGACAGCTTGTGTGTTATTAACATTTATTGGTGGATACGCTGTTTCTAAACCTAATACTCGTTGATTTGATATAAACAGGTTTCCTGTCATTGTGTCACCGGATTTTTTCAGGTAACCTGATAAATCCATCTTGCCGTCTGTTATTGTTGTAGTTGTACTTGCAGCTGATGAATCTCTTATCAATGTTCCAAATTTTGTATAGGAGCTCATTATTTATTGTCCTACATAAAATTGTCAACATTAGTCCGTTTAATATAACATAAAATTATATAACAAACAATGGCAAAATCGTCGATATTAAACTTTGATACAGAGCGGTTGGTGAAACATAAACACAACAATGAACTTCCAGATTGTCATTATCTTATTGTTGGGCGAACTGGATCGGGGAAAACAAATTTGCTTATGAATTTACTTCTTGGTGATAATTTTAATTACGATCGAGTTTATATTTATACAATTAATCCGCAGCAAGATAAGTACGAGCTACTAAGCAAATATAATAATAAAATTCGTGATGATCTTGACGCTGGCGAAGATTTTTTTATTATCAAACAACCAGAAGATCTTGTTCCAGTTAATCAACTCGACTGAGATGAACATAAGATAGTAGTTTTTGCCGATATTCTGCTAAACAATGTAGAAATGAACAAAATAAGATCGTATTTTTCACTGTCTCGAAATAAAAAATGTAATTCTGTTTATTTAGCTCAAGGTTTTTATAATGTTGATAGATTTATTCGGCGAAATACTGGTTGTTTTATATTATTTCTGGGACTGGACAATGTTGACGTTAGAAATATTGCAAACGATCAATGTGGTGACGTAACAAAAGATAAATTTATTGAATTATATCATACAGCTACAAACGATAAGTATAACTTTTTCTTATTTGATAAACTTACACATGATCCAACTAAAATGTTTCGCTGTTGTATTAACAGTTATCTGCAGTAAGGTGTTTTCCACTTCTTAAAATTTTATAAAATTTATATATAATAATTATGGATAAACGAGCAAAGTACAGAAAACATATAGAACATCTAAAAAAACTTGCTCAATCTCAAGCAGCATTTAAGCAAAAAGTGCAGCAAGCATGACGTGGACAAATAACTGCTGCAGAAACAACAGCTATGATTCTCAAACCAGTTACTAAAGCACTACTTGGAAAACAACCTGAAACTAAACCACTGTCAGAGAAGAAGTTAAGCAACTACAGGAAAAAGGTTTAGTCGGGCTTGTTAAAGAACAACATGAAGCTGCTGCTGCAAAAATTATTAGAAGATCTGATGAAGAAAAGGTACAGTTAGTTAGAGAACTTGTAAAACATATTGCTGATCCTGCTGCTAGACAAGCTGAACTAAGACGGCTATTAAATAATCCACTTTTACTTGAACGAAGATTATCAGAAAGAGTATCAGTTGATCCGATTGGAAGAATCTTTGACGAGATGATGAAAAAAAGTAAAGGTCAAATAATGTTGGAGGAGATGCGTGAGGAAGAAAAAGCTAAAAAAAGAAGCATTTAGAAAAGAACATAGACTAGATATCCAAGAAGAGCAAAATTTTAAAGATGCCCTAGAGAGTATAAATGACAAAATAAAAGATCATCAATATGAATCGTTTAACGAAAAATACGGTTTTAAAAATGTGAGAACATACGATATTAAAAAAACTGATTACAACGTCGAAGAAAATATTAGTAAGTTAGAAAAAAATAAAAGATCAAAGTAAGAAACATCTCTGCAACGTAAAACTGGAAAATGAAAGCTACCGCGACAGATACTGACAATACCGACACTGGATTATCGCTGATCTTTATATCAAAGCTACTCGTAATATAAAAATTGACATATATCATAGTTATCGCACTAGTAGTTTGAGTAGTGAGGCAAAAGAAATAGATGAAATACGTATGAAAGCTGATAAAGTTGTCTCAAAGGACATAAAAGATCCTATTGAAAGACAAACTGAATTAAGTCGGTTGGTTGATGATTATGATGAACTTTCTAAAAAGTTAAAGACAGCTGAAAAAGAAAAAACTGGAACCGGTGTAAAAATATTTACCTCAACTGCTGAAATGATAGGCAGATTAATGCTGTTGATATCATCAAAAGAAGCTGGTAATATTAGTGTTGAAATTGATAATGAAATTATTGATATATTAGATCATCTAAGATCAGAAAATTTATTAACATCTGACGAATACGAAACTTTACACCTTGATTTGATATAAATCAAGGCGACTTAATTTTGTAAAAATATAATAAATAACAATGTCAACAACATTATTACTAGACTCTAGTACAGCTGCGAAAGATAGTGCAAATTTTTCAGTAAATTATATTCCGCCAATACAACTTGATACTGAAAAACAGTATGAAATTCGACTAATTTCCTATATGGAAATCGGTTAAAATTCCGCAAGGAGCCTACAACGTAACTGATTTAAATAAGACGATACGTGAATTAATAACGAAAAATGGAGGAGTTTCAGACAATTTTGAGCTAACACCAAACTATAACACATTACGCGCTAGAATAACATTAAAAAATAATTTGATAATAGATTTTTCATCAGCAACAAGCATAGCATCGCTGATTGGATTTACTCACAAGCAATATGGATCAACCACAGAACAAACTATAACATCTGACGGTGAACTACCGGTAAATATAACTGACTTAAACACAATATTAATAAATTGCTCTATTGCTTCTGGATCTTACTCAGCCCAAGGTAGTAAAGGGCAAACGATATATAGTTTCTCGCCAGAAGTTCCACCAGGATCGCTCATGCAAATTAGTCCACGGCAAGTTATTTATTATCCGCTAAATGTTGAAAATCAAATAACAACAATTAATATGCAGTTGACAGATCAATCTGGACGACAGCTGGATCTGAATAACGAGGTTGTTACTTATTATTTACACTTACGCGTTGCGTAGTTTTATACAACCCCTTGATATAATGAAACAGAGAAAACAATTTTATCGAAGAAAAATAGTTGGTGGATTTTTTGGAAATATATTACTAAAGTTATTGAAAATGCTCCGGGAATCGCGCGTAAAGTTGCACCAATTGCACTTGACGCAGGTAAAGCTTTTGCAACTGAAGCCGCATCTGCCGCTGGAACTGCGGTGGGATAAAAAATAGCTGTTAAAATAAAAGGCACACCGTCTTCATCTGAGATAAAACAAGTTATGTCAGAAATCGCTCCAACAAAAGAAACTCAACGTGCTATGATAACAACAACAAAAAAACTTTTATCGCCAAAGGGCGAGCAGATCATGCAAAAATTAATATCTAAAGTAACAGCGCCTCAATAAAATTTTATATAATCTAATAAATAAATAATGTCTGTTAAAAATTATCTCGATTTAGCATAAACTTATGACACCGATGACACTGTAACAGAATTTGAATATGTTGAGTATCTCGATGAAAATTCTAATGAACCAAGTAAAGCTGGTATTAGAACATTTAATACTCGAGATGAAGATGTATTTCTACTGCCACATAGGCAATTTTAGAAGTTCGCGGTCAGATTATGACAGTGGCCAATCCACCTGTTGCAATTGCAGCTGGAACAGAAGTAGCTCTTATAAATAATGGCTGGTGCTTATTCAAAAGTCCCCAATATCAACTTGCCAATCAAACTGTTGAGGATATTTCAAGTCACCTGCAAGTTGCAAGTACAATCTTAAATATTATTTCGTTTTCCGACGATTATTCAAGATCAGCTGCAACGAACATGATGTGGTTTAAAGATACTGGACGTGGTTCAGCTGAATCGACCGAACTTTTTATGAAAGGTATTTATGGCTCATGGGGATGATGCCGCTGCAGATGCTGCAATTGTAAAAGATTTTCTTATTACTAATGCTGCTAATTTTGGTATAGCCGCACCAGCTGCAGACGCTAATGAAGCCGCTACAAGAGTATCACTTATTGCTACTTGTAATAATATTGGAGTAGCTCCACCAGGAGCAGCTGCAACGGCGTTGCAATGTTGAATTTGATTAATAACACAATTAGCATAAGACATCCACGTTACAATGAAGGTTTTGCTAGGAGAAATGAACTTGCAGCAGTATCACGTCAAATTACAATGATGCTGCCATTAAGTACAATATTTTGGATTTTGTCGCGATTACGATAAAATATTTTGTGGAGTTAAACATACACTTATTTTAGATCGAGCAGAACAAAACGACTGCCTGTTTAGGTCAGGCGGAGCTGATGTACAATTTATCATAAATAAACTTGCGCTTTGGATGCCACGATTAACGCCATCAATCACTAAAATATCAGAATTAAATGATATGCTGCAAAAACATACAAACAGAATTTATTTTCAGCAACATAAAATATATCAAACAGCAGTTCCGAATACTACTGACTACACATGGCGAGTTACAACAACAAACATAAAATATATCAAACAGCAGTTCCGAATACTACTGACTACACATGGCGAGTTACAACAACATCAAGCGAACAACTGCCGAGGCAATTATTTGTTGTATTTCAACAGCAAGCGCGACGTGATAGCCAACAACAAAATGATGCGATATTTGATAACGCTGATGTTAGACGAATATATGCTAGACTAAATTCGAAGCAGTATACGGAGCGAGCGATAGAATGTAATTTTGCAGATGACGCTAATAAAAATATTACTAGACCTTACATGTATCTGCTCGACGCAGTGCAAAAATATCAGGATGTTGAAGATGGATCTCAGATATCAGTAGAGGAATTTCGTACACTTTATCCAATATTTTATTTTGATGTTAGTAAACATAGCGAGCGAGCTGTTGACTCAACAGCTGATATTGAAATTACTTGGACATTAGGAGCAGTTCCAGTAGAGCAGGTGTAAGTGTATGCGCTAGTCATCAGCGACAGATTTATTACGATTGATTCTGTTGGAGGTAAAATGACAGTGCAAGTTTAATCTGCAATCTTTATATAAGATGACAAAATATATTATAAAAGAAATATATTTGAC
>JAECUM010055958.1:0-18005 GCA_016617855.1 Megalonaias nervosa | reverse complement strand
AACAACAAATGAATACAAAACTACTGGATGCGTGGTCTGGTGTCTCCTAGGAAATTGCAATGTTCCCACATTATTAATTTGAGAAATAAATTTAACTCGATATTTATGGACAAATATAAACCATTAAAGTTTCTCTTTAAATTGCTAGGCTACAATTGGTCTGTTAAATATGACTGTCCAAGTCAGATGGCTACATGTGATACCTTTCCAGATGGAATCTAATTTTATCACGTATCAATTGTCCAATTATCGAACTTCTGCTCCTAATTAATTGCTCACCTACCAGTGGCGTTAACTACTATGTGCCATGTTAGATGGCTTCATGTATTATGAATGACACCTGTATTCATGTGTATGGGATATTCAATACTCTTCAAATGATCAGGTTTTTCATCCAAATATGTAACCAACATAAAGATGATTTATTTTGTATATGGCTATTACTGTTGTACAAAATGTTTACACACCTTTTTTGTGAAGAAAATTATTCAGAATCACATACTGTGTCCTTTTTGTGGTGATTCTTGCAAGACTTGACACATTAATTCACAGGATTAGGAAATATACTGTGCCCTTTTTGTGGTGATTCTTGCAAGGTTTTGATGTCCAAGTTGGTTGTTGTTGTTGTTGTTATAGGTTTTAACGCCATTTTTCAGCACAAGATAGGCTATACATGGCGGCCAGTATTAATGGTGGAGGAAGAACCCTGGAAAACCCCGGGAAAAACCACCGACCCACGAGAAGCTACTGGCAGGCTTTCTCACGTACCCACGTGTCCAAGTTGGTGCTAAACATAAACAGAGGCAAAATATTTTAATGAAACAGAGGTAGTCAACCATACTTAATGGAAATATATGCATCATTAAACATTGATGTAAAACAAACGAATGCAAAACAAACGAATGTTTTACTGGTATTAGTGTTGACTGTCTGATATGCCATGGTACTGTCCTACATGGGTTCTGTTTGTTACTTCACAAACTCACTCATATGTTTGAAGTTGTTTACAAAAAGTTACTTGGCTGTTTCCATGGAGGTCACATTTTAGTGGCATATAGTATATTTCCTAATCCTGTGAATTAATGTGTGTCAAGCCTTTCTAGTGCACGTGAATATCTCACAAATTAGGATTTCCAGTTGTTTATAGCTTTTAGTTCTGCCTTTAATTCAGTGTGGTAGAGGCTGCATGTGTACTGTACATGGGTGAAAATCTGTGCTTATTAACATATGAGAATTTACTGTCCTCTCTGTAACTGTACAGTATGTACACTGATGCATGGGAGACAACTCAAATGGGGTTATATGTATGAACTTGAAAACAGCAATAAAGTGGATAGTTCTAAACAACAAAAACAGTTGCTTACAATAAACACCATGCATAGAAAATATGACAGATTTTAAATATTCATTGTTGTATTACAGGGCCTTCCATTTGATTTAAAGTTGGAATTTGAGTTGCCAAAGAAGGTGAGGGGGTTTGAGGGCCTACCCCAATTTGGATACTTTTTTTTTTAAAGTAGCTGGGCATAAAGTAAAAGCAGCCAGGTAAATCACCTGGTTCCCGGCTGATAAGGAAAGCTCTGCATAACTATTGGATTATTTTTCAGGGTTATTTATCTTTTTGTGTGGATATGATACAAACGTGTGCCAAATATTTTCGTATATGACCTCGGCAGATTGTTTTGAGAAAGAACATGTAAATAGTTGTGAATATTATTGTTAAAGGGAAAGAAATGTACTCATTAAAGCTCAAGATCTCTAAAAAAAGGAAAACAATGTTTTTTTTTACATTTGACAATAATAGAAATGGATGCATGCTAAGAATAATCTTGGAGAATTACAGCACATTAATAAATCTGTTACATAATTCCTGGCAACTTTTTGCAACCTACATTGCATGTCTCACATCTACATCACCATAACTATGATTAAGCCCAAAACATTTAGGTCTTTATCTCGATCAGCCCCACCCACTCCCTAGCATATTTTCTGGACTTGTCCACTTTTTTTCTTCTTCCAGTATGATACCTAATTATAATCCCTTAGGTGTATGACCACTGTATTGCTAATCCAGACCTGCCAAGCTAGTTTTAAGCAATAAGAAAGCTAAGAGTCAACCATCTACATAGTTGGGAATCAATCGGTACATTCTCTGCCTTTTACATTGCATGTTAGAAAAAACCTTGAATGTAAATAATGGACATTTTTAACTGCCCTCAAATCAGGGTTGTTATCACAATATAACTTCATAACATCACAATGAATAAATGACATATCATCACTGACAGGAACACCAGCAGAGCAGTAGTTGCAGATCATTTAAACTGAATGATTTCTTAAACTTTTTTTCATTACAAAGTTGCAGAAGCAACATTAAAAATTGTATGTGCAGTATTTTCATGGATTATTGAAATATTATTGGGTGTTATTTTCAACACCTATCATGTTATAGAGTTTGTTATTCACAGATCTACCCAGAAGCTTGTCTGCCAAAATCTTGCCAAATTGGGAAGTATCACTGATTACCTCCAAGACTCTTTCACAGAGTCAGTTTGACTTGCATAGAAAAGACATGAGGATGTTCCAAATGATTTGGGAGTTAGACAAGGGCACCTTCAGTTTCTGTCACAACCCATCACAGCTTATCAATCCAGTACTGGCTAAGGTGACAGTATGGTCCCTGATACTCTGTACCATTATAAAATTCTTTTGCATCAAGGAAGACAATTTAAAAATAATAACATCAGATAAGATGGTGTCGCTGGATTGACATCTAGTATAATTCTCGCTGCATTTGTTGAAGTTTGATTATATGATTAACATTATTTTGTCTGCATAAACCTGTGCAGTGCAGCAGTAATCCATAGGTAATACAAAAGTTGAACAAAACAATTTCCTTGCATGAGGTGATAGCTTTCATCAGTCTTTGTAACAATGTTAGTTTGGAAGCAATAATTTAAAGACATGATTTATATGGTTATTCCAAGATAGTTTATCTTCAAAATACATACTCCCATAAGTTATGATATTCAACAGTAGTTATGTATTTATCATTTACAGACAACTAAATATGGTTTTACATGAAAAATCTGTTTGATGTTCATAGTAGCATTCCAGTGGTCTTTTCGCTATTTATATACATTCCATTGTCTTTAAATGTTGTTTGTTCTACTGATTGCTCCTATCAAACTGCACAGACCTAGATCTGCCACGCATTATGCTATGGCAGATCTGGGTCTGTGCAGTGTGCAGTTGGACTCGTCTTGTAAGCAAGAAAATATGGTATAGTAGAGCATGGTATCAAATGCCGCCCCATAACTGAGACTTGCACCCCAATTGAAGAGCGATTTGTGGCACACCTGCCAATCTTCTAGACAGTGGTGGAGTGGGTTTTGATATTCAAAGGCTTTTGTAGTCTCAAAGGGGTATCAGTATGTATGATCCAAATAAGCAACCTTGAGAGTGGAAAATAAGTTATCTAGCAATACAAGCCTTTAGAAAATGACTGGAAATTAAAATCTGAATAAAGAAAATAGTATATTTTCTTTGAAGACTTTAAAGCACTTCCCAAAGAAAATTGGTAAATGTATCATTTTCATATATGATCACCACTCATATGATCACAATTGCATTTATGTAGACATTAAATGTAATATAAATATGTTCATCAAACAAAGATGCCCCACCACAATGCATGAAATGACTTAAACCCAAAAAATGAACCAAGGTGGTTTACAGACTAACAAGGTTAGCACTGTTTGTATCCACAGATGTCATGGTGAGATATACAAATACACAAAATTTCTGTCTTTAAAATCCACTCAAATAAAAGCAGAATTTGGTTTACACCCACTTTGCATCATTTATGTTTTAACCATGAATTTCTACTAATTATCACAATTTGTTGGACAGTGGTGTTAAACATTAACTTTAGCTTTGCTTTTTTCATGATTACTTATATGTATTTAAACCATCTTCAAAGAAGCTTTGCTGCTGGTCACAGAATAGTATCTGTAACAAAGATGAAATACAAAGTCCGATAAAAGGCACTGAAATGTAACAGCTGTTGTTTCTTCAATATGTATATCTGATTTATTTAATTTTCAATGAATTGGGTTGTTCTGCTTTATGTTCTATATGCAAATTAGCCTAATGGACTTCTTTGATTTAATTTCCAGTGAACTGGGTTGTTGTACTTCATGTTCTGTATGCAGATTAGATTAACAGACTCGTCTGATTTGTTTAATTTCTCAATGAATTGGGTTGTTCTTTATGTATTGTATGTAAATTAACCTAATGGACTCTCAATAGCAGTTCTCAAAAGGACTTGCAGCACAAATCACCCTGGCTATTGTCGATCAGTTAAGTAATCTGTGGAATGGTGGTTGTTTTTATTGCACCTACTCTACCTTTCTATTGTATAAATAGCCCAATAGTACTCAACAAGCATTAAGCATGAAGCTATGTGAATCATGAATATTTACTGTTTATATGGACTAAAGGTTAATGTTGTGTATCAGTGTCCAAAAGGTCTCTCTCTAATTAGGTTTATTGGAGATCATGCTTGTATCAACACAGATTTAACCATGCAGGGGCGTTTGATAGACATCTCTCTTTTTAATTAGATTTATTGGAAGTCATGTTTTTGATCATCATAAACTTGATCATGTTGGTGGATAGTCCAACATCATGTTTTTCATGTGACATAATGGATATGAGGTTGTCCGATTCCTATATTCACATGCATTATAACACATACCTTAAGATTATTTTATGTCCATTTCAGCTTGCAGTTAGCAGTGGACGTCCAGATCCCTGAGGTATTTGGTGGTCTTCATGGGGAAGCTGTCTACATTGATACTGAGGGCAGTTTCATCACCGAGAGGCTGGTAGACATAATTGCGGCAACAGTTAGACACTGTGAACATATAGCTCAGATGGAACCCAATGAAGGTTTGATATTTCGAATCAGGTCATTTAGGTACAAAACATTTATTTTGCCAAGTAAACCTATCCAATAATGTAGATTCATGGCTATAGGACATATTTATCCATTTTAGATAGGTGTCCTTTATACAGAGGGTTGGCACTTTCATGCAGCTTAATGATTGTTCTCTTCTATATACTTGTTTTGTACATGTATATGTCTGCATGTGTATATGTAAATATTACATACATACATACATACATAGAGTTGCAACTGAAAAGTTTTATGCTTGAACAAAGCATTATAACATCTCTAAGCTGAATGAACATGCTGAATCTGTATGCACATGTAAGCACAAAATTGAGATCAGGCATCAGGTTTTTTTAAGAAGCAAGCCCTGGGCTGGTGACTTAAATAAACTCACAAGCCATGACTGAAATTCCACAAGCCTGGACTCCCAATTCCTCATTCTCAAGATTTCCCCTTTTTAATATTGTCACACAACATTGCAATAGCTACCATTCATATATAAATTCAATAGGGTTCAGAGGGGCTTGGGAGTAATGCAAATGTCATTAGTGTTCATCACTACACTCACTAGGGATTGGATGGTCCTGGTTCTGTTCAAACTTTTCTGCTGGATTCTCTGAGTGAATCCTGGTCAGAACTGAGTTGACAAATGTCAATGTGTTGTTGGCAGTATGTGCAAAGAATTAAAGCCTCCCACCCCTTTTCTTTTCTTTTTTTTCACTGGCGTGCTTTACAAAGTAAAACTCTGTCAACCAGGAGTTCTGACATTTACATTTGTTGGGCTTTGCTGATAGCTTATTGCTTCCTAAATTGGCTTCAAAAACGAATTACACTTTAACAATATTCTGACAACTGAAATGATCATGCTTTGCGTTCTATATATGCAGTAAAATCTGACTTCAGAAAAACATTGCTGCTGTTCACAAACTTGTCAAATACATATGGCTTAAACATTCTCATTTGAGGCAATGATATGTAACAACTTTTGTTCTTGTACACACATCTGGCATCTCATTTATTTACCTATAATGGGTTGTTCCACATCCTGATCCTACCTATGCAAATTAGCACAATGGGCTCACCCAATGCAGCCTTCAAATACATCTCACTAGCTGTTGTCAGCCAGTTAAGTAATACAGTGTGACCCCACTATAGCACACTCCATTATAATACAAATTCAGATATAACATGGTCATGGCATGGCTCCCGAAATTTCATATACCTTATTACAGGTATTTTTCTCGTTAACTAAAAAAATCTTATAAGTATGAAAAATAAAATCCGTAAAACGTTTATTATCATTTTGGAGAAGAGATCGCATGTAAATTCAAATATAGGATGATTGTGGCATGGCTCCTGAAATATCATATACATCTATTATTCTCAAAAAAATTTCTTCTTAAAAGTATGAAAAATAATGTGTAGAAAGTTTATTATCATTTTGGGGAGGAAATCACGTACGAATTCGAGTATAAAACGATCGTGGTGTGGTTCCTAAAATTTTTAAAATTTAACCAATTTCTTACAGTTTTGTGCCAAAATAAACATCAGAAATATGAGTATCTGAACCATTGGCTGGGCCTTTTGAGAACTTTGATCTTTGTTTATTGTTGAAAAATGACAGCTCAGAAGTGTAAATCTAAATATTACTGATCCATGAGAAATGAAGCCATCAAGTCTACTTTGTGTTTGTCTTCAATGCATTCCGTATACAATTGTTGCTCAAACAATATCCGACATGTTCTGTAAACTGCATACACAACTAAGCAACAAACAATGCTGTGGTTGATAAAAGATTCTCACCTGAATTTATAAATCAATTAATTTAAGTATATTGCTCATCCTCAAAGTAAATTGCTGAGCTAAACTTGTTCAAATTATGGGACAACAATTTATAAAACATGAAAATAATGAAAGTTGCCAACATGTACACGTGGCTTGGTGGTGTTGTTTTATGCAATCAGTTGACCAGTGAATAATGTTGTCCATTTCCTACAAATATACCCCCATTATTGATTGACAATTATTCTTGCTGTAGTCTTTAAAACTAATAGATGTAAAAGTGTAATTAGTGGACATTATAGATGGAAAACGGGAAACAGAAACGTAAAGCTTTTACTGTTAAAGAAAGGATTGAAGCTTTCGACAGAATTAAATCTGGTGTTAGACAATTACAAGTAGCTAGAGATGTGGATGAGTCAACAATCCGAGGACGAAGAGGGAAGAAGTAAAACAAAGAGTGATGGTTGTGGATATGCTTGAAAGTGAGGGATTGATGAGAAAAAAAGCAAGACTAGCAGGAGACAACCAACTTGATGCAGCCCTGTATCAGTGGTTTGTGCAGACTAGGGTTGAAGGAGTGCCTGTATCAGGACCAATTGTAAAGGCACAAGCTGAAAAATTTCACACCCACTTACATGGGCAAGATTCCAGCTTCAAAGGAAGCAATGGATGGCTAAACTGTTTTAAGAAGTGATATGGGATTAGCCATGTGACAGTTTCTGGAGAAATCCACTCTTCAGATTCTGAAGCTGCTATGAACTATTCAGATGAATTGAGGGAAATAATTGAGGAAGGTGGATATTCCCAAGAGCAGATTTACAATTGTGATGAAACTGGATTGTGCTGCAAAATGATGCCTGACACCACCATAGCTGTGAAAAAAGACGAACATAAATGTGAAGGGTTTAAGAAAATAAAAGAGAGATTAACTTTGCTGCTTTGTGTCAACAAAACGGGAAGACAGAAACTTAAACTACTATGTATTGGAAAATTCAAGTCGCCAAGATGCTTCCATCATTTGAATATGAAGACCCTAACTTATTCATATGATGCTACCAAAAACACATGGATGACAGCTGTTTTGTTTGAAAAATGGTTTCAAAATGAATTCATACCAGCAGTTCGATCCCACCTCAGAAATCTGAAGATGTAGCCAAAGGCATTGTTATTATTGGACAACTGCCTGCACACCCACCCACAGACAGCCTGATTAGTAAGGATGGGAAAATAAAAGCCAGCTTTCTCCCAAAGAATACAACTTCCAGGATTCAGCCTCTGGGCTGGGGCATAATATCAGTTTTTAAAATGAATTATAGAAGAGAACTTGTGAAAAAGATTGTTTGCGGTGAAACCTCAGTCCAGGTGACACTACAGAGTCTAAATCTGAAAGAAGCAATGTACCTTGGCAGCAAATCTTGGGATGCCATTACACCCAGCTGCATTGAGAAATGCTGGGAGAAAGGACTTAATGCAGCATTTACTATTTCTCAGGATAACAGCAGCAATATCAGTGATGATGGCAATAGTTTGTTTGATGGATTTTCTGAGAATGATGTGTTTGAGGCTGCGAGGGCATTTGGGAAGCTGATGCAGTCATGTGACAGTGTTAATAAATGGCTCACTTTTGATAATGACTGCCCAGTTGCAGACCACATTTTGGATGCAGAAATTGTTCAAAATATTACGTTCAGTAACACCAATTGTGATGCTGACAATGGTGATGCTTCTGATGATGACTGAGGACACCACACCTGAGGATAATCCACCATCAGCGACAGAAGCAGTCAAAAGTTTAGAGTGTGCTTTAAGATGGATGGAGACGCAGGATATCGACTATGTTCGAATTCTTCATTTGAGAAATACGATTGACTTTGCCAAGAGCAGACATGACAGTAACAGAAAGCAGCTGAAAATCACTGAGTTTTTCAAACAACAATAAAGTAATACATGTATGATTCATGGATAAGAAAATTTAGCAGTACGAAATTTATACAGACCCTGTTAATTAACCTTCAGCCGTACTGTTTCATCATTCGTTACATAATGGTGCTTTTTTTTCCCATTGAATTCAGTCACATAATGATCTGTGACAAAATTATTGAATATTTTAAATCTTAGTGTGTATATTTTCGATGGAAAATACTTGTATTGTGAATTCATTGTATGTGTGATTCAATGTAAATCTGTGTGGAAATTTTGATGGAAAATACTTGTATTGTGGATTCAGTGTATGTCATGAGATTCTCAGGTGAGTACATGGTGTTGATACTCTATTCATGCTATAGATTAGACATGTATATATAAACTATACACGTGTATGTACCAATGCGTGGTTCTCTGAATAAAGTAAAATATTATATATGCAATCTCTGTTGTCACTGCAGGTGTTTTTCTCATTTAATGTACATTGATTTAAAATGGTAACTGTGCCAATGAAGCATGCATTCTTGCACCCCCTTTTGCAAACCCCAAACCCCCACCCCCACCCCCTGCAAATTTGTTGATACTTTACATGCATCATTTTCTTCAGCTAACTGACCTGGTTGCTTATAACATGGTTCAGTTTATAACATGGTTGGTTCTATGGCTCCCATTTACAGTGTTATAGCGGGGTCACACTGTACATGAAATGGTGATTTATACCTGACCTCTTTGCCTTTAATTGCTGCTATTTAAACTGCCCTAGGGATAGTTTTACTCCAGTCAAGATTGTTTACCATTAATACATGCTACATATAACAGGTTACCGTTAATATGTGCTACATATAACAGGGATATACTGAAAGAGGTGGGGATTTTTTTGTTTTGTTTTGTTGTTGTTTTTTGTTTTGTTTTTTGTGGGTTTTTTAAGATTACTGAAAATTGTGTTTTCTTGAAACACGACCTTTTTCAGGGGGTTTGGATGTACAAAATTGTATTTTGTCTACATCTTGAAAATACATTTACACATTTCATCACCATTATCAAAGTTTCCTCAGGCAAATTATTTTTTTTGACAAGCCTGACGGGCACCTGACTTAAAATACAGGAAGGGCACTATCTAAAATTAGAGGGGCCCTGGTCGTCGAGCTATCTTTACCATTTTACTCTACCTGACAACAAAGCATGTCCAATCAAGCAATGCAGTACACCAGGTTTTCAACATTTTTAATTAGGTAGTACAGGGGACATTACTTTGTTTAGAATCCTGAGTAAAACTCTTCAGCAAAACATAATTTCCTTGCCTGAAACTCAATTTCCGTTTTTCACTATAGTTTACAAAGTGCTCTTTTTTTTTGTTCTTGCTGCAAGCATAACTTCTGTAGCTACATACAATCAAACATCATGATAGAAAATCTTGCATTTTAAAATATTCTACCAATACTTTTTTTATATTGCACATTAAAGTACATTATATAGGGATCTATTTTTGGATTGTGTGCATTTCCACTTAACTATGGGATGCTATACCTGACTAAAGGAATTACACCAGCTCCAGCAAATACTGTTGCATTATATGATGTCACATTTGTCATGTGATATACTAAATCTATTATTGCTTTCTGCCATTGGAACTGTTCTCCTCTGTCAACATGGGCACTATACCCAACCCAACAACATTTGCAAACAATTCCATTATATAATTATTGAAAGAAAGGTGCCAATAGATTTGTAGACTATTTAGTGTACAGTTTATTTATGGGGCAGCCTTTCTGTATTTGGGGATCTGATAATATTGATGGTATTTTCACTGTTGCGTAATAAGTTTTATGAGCAACATATCCTTGGAACCCTAAAATTGGTATTTGCAAAAATGACAGTAAAAACATAATGTCTTTCATTTTTCAGTTATATGATTGTTATGCCCTTTCAAACACACCTTAAGAAAATTTGCTCAGATATTTTCCAAAAATAACTTTTTTTGAAGCTATCATAACAAGTGTCATAATATTGCAATAAAATCAATATTCTATATAGTTGATTGTATTTTTACTGTTGCAAAATTTAATTTTCAGTTAATCCGATAGTGTCTTCAATTAATCCAGAAGTGTCTTGCATTGTGGATGTGTTATACATGACATTAACTATAACTGTTACAGAGTTGGTGGAGCATCTAAAGAGTTTGACAGTGCAACACCTGTTGACTGGTATCCACTACTACAGGTGTTATGACTACGTACAGCTACTGGCCATTGTCCACCTTTTGCCTGCCTTTCTTAAGAACCATCCTAAGGTATGTGGGAAGATTAACCATAATACTTAATATAGTATATTCCATAATAACTACCTGTGACCAAGCTAATAATTTTTCAGAAAAGGTGGGGAACTTATCAGATATAGCTATCATAGTTGCTAAGTGTCCCGTTTTTCTGGTATTTCTTCTGTATTTTGGATCTGAATACGGGTGTACGCTTTTCTTTTTAAAATCCATAAAATAACAAAATTAAATTAAAAATTCCCATGCAATTTTCTGTTTAGAACGGGCACCCAGTTCTGTTCTGAGAATAAATGTATCGCATGTATATAGGGATATAGAGGCCTAAAATAATATTGGCTCATTTGAAATTGAGGTTACTATGCCAATCTTTAACCAGCATATTGGATTGCGCAAACACTATCTCATCTTCGTAATATTCAGCATTGTGAAACCATTTAGTAACGGAGAAAATTTAGCATTTTGCAAATTGTGTAATTGTGATTTTGCAGTTGGTTATGGAAGTGCCTATGAGGTAAAACAGCATGAAAAAGCTGATAAACATCAGCTTGCTGCTTCATCATCAACAACACAGCCTGAACTTACAACATTTATCAATACCAGAGAGAACCTTGATGCAGTTTGATCTGAAGTTAATTTTACTAAATTTCTTTTAGAAATGAACCTTCCTCTTTCAGTTGCTGGTGTTTGTTGCTGGCGATTTATTTCACACACTTTTTCCAGACGGTAAAATCACAAAGAATTACTTGTGTGCTAGAATGAAAACAGTTTAGTGATAAACAAAAATAGCAAAGAATTCAGATCATTGATGAAAGATGGTACTTGGAGCCAATAATGATTGAAAACACAAGGTGTGGAAAAGGCTCCCTTAAACAGCCTGAGTCTGAGCGTAAGTGTATTGCACTCTTGCACCTTCTGAATGGGCTCCTTAATGGAAAAAGTGCCTGTTCAGAATGTGCTAGAGTGCAACACATGCCTCTTGGACATTAAATAAATAAGTTATTGTCCTACTTTACTGATGGTTGTAGATGTTGTAAATACAGTAAAAACTGTCATGAGCAACCTCTGCTATGAGCGATCATGTCATTTCTGACCACAATCGTAATGCACGGATCGATTTTATTATATAAACGCTCTGTTATGAGCAACCACCTGCTGAACATGACCAGCGACTGCGATGTCTTGGTAAAATATGCATTTCGACACTGCTATGAATGACTGCATCGCAAAAACGAGGATAAACTCCACCGACCTTTATTTAATCACTGTAAGAATGACCGCTCATACCATTCTAAATAAAAACACAAAAATTTTAAAAAATAGGCTGGCTGCCAATGTCTGAATATTTTAGTTATGCTTATAGTGTTTAATAGTTTCTGTCGTAAACCAGACTAAAGTATATGTAGATTATTTCCTAGTCTGGTTCCCTGGTTCGTATGCTCCCTGCGTTGTTCTCCGCTATTCATATAGGGGTGAGCAACGCAGGGAGCATACAAAACAGGGAACCAGACTAATTATTCCCGCACTTAGCCTGCTTCCCAGCCTTAATCGCAGGACCCGACATCCCTGTGAATGACCGTATAGCAAAAACAGACGGACACCACTGACCTATATGTAATCAATTGTTACAATGACAGCTTGATTAGTAACAATTGTTCTGATCAAAAACAAGCATAAAAGGAATATTTAAAAAAAAAGGATTATTGCTACTGGTGATGGATGCTACAGTCCGTAAACCAGGCTAATGTACATGTCACGAATTGCCGTTGTGGTGCAAAAGTTGACATAGTGGTTGCATATATTGTTTGTCTTTATAGAGTTAATCCATATGGGGGGGGGTGAATAAGGTCATTGTCTATTAAACCAGCAAGGGAGAATCGTTTGTGGGATTCAATTGATAGTGTTCAAGACTTGTGATGTATGTTGTTTTTACCCCCGATGTTAAGTGATTACAGCCCAATCTCAGTGCTGTCATCTATTCAAGTTGGTGCAACCATGTTACACACTTGGCTTATAGAGTTAATCCTAGTATGTCATCTTTGAATGAAGCCGTTGACTTTTGTCTCTGAGTAAATGGTTCTGTTTCTGGATGAGATAATTGTTTCTTTTTATTTCATTAATTGTTAGATATGCAATGCACGTGTATAGATTTTTCATATTTTCCCACAGCCCAGTCAAAACCGTCTTTATGTTCGATATTACAACTGAGCGCTAATAATTTTAACACCTACAACCTTAATGACAATGGACGAACCTCCAACTAAAAAGAGGCAAATTTTAAGGCTGGAGAAAATAATTATTGTAACTGAAAGAAGTGAAAAAGAGCAGACCACTCGCAAAAAAGTGGTTTAAATGTTGGTAAAACAAATTTAGGTTGTTATAAGGAAAAAGAAGTAAATTCAGAAACGATTTCATATGCTAAAATATGTGATCTTCAAATGTAAATGTGATTTCATGTTTAATGACAGAAGTATATCTTTATTGCTATATAATTTTGTTTTTAGATGAATGCATAGAATATTTTAGCAAGAAATATTAATAAAGAATACAGTATATGTACAGTTATTGTGGTTATTTTTCTTGAAACTGTTCTGAAACTGGACCTTGGAAACTGGTCATTTTGTACAAGCCTGCTATGAGAGACCACTTGTCTTGGCAGAAGGGGCGGTCTCTCATAACAGGTTTTACTGTAGTTACATATGCATTAAAGTTTTAAAAATCAGTATTTGTTTCTGAAAATCAGTAATTTTTTCATAAGCAGTAAGTATTTTTGTACTCTGGGGTTGGCAGCTATGACCTTAACACTTAATACAATACATCCCATAATAACACAATGTGACCAGCCTAAATAATTTTTCAGAGGGGCAGGGGGCTTATTATCAGCTATGAGCTATATGTATTAAATATCCTTAATGAATAATTGTCAAACTTTCTACCAAACAATATTGTTTACGATCAGCCTCTTTTTTTAATTTTGATAAATATGTTAATATCACTAGGATGCAAGATGATCGGCCTTGTTGGTTGTTATGGGTTTGATGACATTTTTCAGCACACAATAGGCTATACATGGCAGCCAGTATAACTGGTGGAGTAAGAACCTGGGAAAAGCCCAGGAGGAACCACAGACCCACATGAAGCTACTGGAAAGCTTTCCCTGGTACCCACATTGGCCAAGTCCAAGATTCGGACAAACTCATGAGGATAGATGTGAGAAGTCAGTGTTATGTAATCAGGGCCCCTGGTGAGCCTGTGATGTATGACCATGTTTATGGTTTATTATGACACAGCCATCCCATTACTGTTTGAAATAGATAGCTTAAATTCAAAAGGATGAGGCTAGGTCACTGCAAAAATGTGATAAAAATATTACAGTCTTGTGAAAATAGAAGCTTAAATTCAAAAGGACAAGGCTGGGTCGATGCAAAAATGTAATAAAAAATATTACAGTCATGTAAAAATAGAAGCTTACATTCAAAATTATGAGGCTGGGTCAGTGCAGGAATGTAATAAAAATATTACGGTCTTTTAAAAATGAAGCTGAGATGTCAAAGACTGGTAAAGGTGAGCACTTTAAACCACTCATCCACCCAGGGCCCCAGTGCAGGAATGAAAAAAAAATATTAGTCTTGTAATAATAGATAGCTGGGTCAGTGACGGATGTAATTTAAAAAATATTATAGCCTTTTAAAATTAGAAACTTAAATTCAAAAGGACAAGACTGGGTCAGTGAAGGATGTAATTTAAAAAATATTATAGCCTTTTAAAATTAGAAACTTAAATTCAAAAGGACAAGGCTGGGTCAGTGAAGGATGTAATTTAAAAAATGTTATAACCTTTTAAAATTAGAAACTTAAATTCAAAAGGACAAGGCTGGGTCAGTGAAGGATGTAATTTAAAAAATGTTATAGCCTTTTAAAATTAGAAACTTAAATTCAAAAGGACAAGGCTGGGTCAGTGAAGGATGTAATTTAAAAAATGTTATAGCCTTTTAAAATTAGAAATTTAAATTCAAAAGGACAAGGCTGGGTCAGTGAAGGATGTAATTTAAAAAATGTTATAGCCTTTTAAAATTAGAAACTTAAATTCAAAAGGACAAGGCTGGGTCAGTGAAGGATGTAATTTAAAAAATATTATAGCCTTTTAAAATTAGAAACTTAAATTCAAAAGGACAAGGCTGGGTCAGTGAAGGATGTAATTTAAAAAATGTTATAGCCTTTTAAAATTAGAAACTTAAATTCAAAAGGACAAGGCTGGGTCAGTGAAGGATGTAATTTAAAAAATATTATAGCCTTTTAAAATTAGAAACTTAAATTCAAAAGGACAAGGCTGGGTCAGTGAAGGATGTATTTTAAAAAATATTATAGCCTTTTAAAATTAGAAACTTAAATTCAAAAGGACAAGGCTGGGTCAGTGAAGGATGTAATTTAAAAAATATTATAGCCTTTTAAAATTAGAAACTTAAATTCAAAAGGACAGGGCTTGGTCAATACAAGAATATTATAAAAAATACGAGTCTTGTAAAAATAGATGGCTTCAATTCAAAAAAGGACATGGCCAGGTCAGTGCAAGAATGTTAAAAACAGTATTACGGTATTGTATAAATAGATGGCTACAATGTTGGAGTTGCAAAGGTTTTTAAGCTGACTGCTGGTTCCTAATAAGAAGAATATGTGCAAATATTAATTTTTTGTGTCATTTATGATTTTCTTTCACACAAATTATGGGGGAGGGGAATACAGTGATTAAGCATGTGACTTGAACTGATGCTGTATTTATGTTGTAAAATATCCTTCGTTGTCAGTGTTTGTAACTTTTTCATGGTGCCATTGATGTTTATAAAAGATTGATTCGCAAACTCTTATTTCAAATACAGTGTCTAAATTGTAGTGCTGAAAGGAATACCTTATTTTACTATTTGAATATTTGTAGCCTGTAATCAATTTGTATTTGAATATTCCTAGCCTGTAATGAATTTGTATTTGAATATTCCTAGCCTGTAATCAGTTTGTATTTGAATATTCCTAGCCTGTAATCAATTTGTATTTATAGCCCGTAATCAATTTGTATTTGAATATTCCTAGCCTGTAATCAATTTGTATTTGAATATTCCTAGCCTGTAATCAATTTGTATTTGAATATTTGCTCTGATGTCATCATGAAATATTTACCATCGTCACATGACATGGGTTGAATAAGATGTGACAAAACCAGCATTTCAGCCAAATTCTATAAACAATTGTGACCCCTCTGTCTTGTATATAGACTTCTTTTGTTTCCATGTTGCTGAATTAGTAAGCTAAGTAACCTTCTGCAGAATGGATGATATAAAAAATACCCACTTAAAATAGATGGGGGGGGGAAACCTAAATAAGGACCCATTTATTCCAGTGGTAGCTGCTATTGTTGCATCTGCATAATTAGTGATAACCAATGAAATTAGACTACATGGGAGAACTATCTGAAGGGTATTTTAAAAACTCTTTTCCTTTATCAGTGAATCATTTATAGCCTGTCTATACCTGACCCACTTTCACAAAACATCATCATTTGGGAACATATCGCTCCGGTGGCTTAAGTGGTAAGAGCTTCTGCCTCAGATGCGAGAGGTCATGGGTTTGAACCCCAGCCGAGTCATACCAAAGATGCTGTGCATTAAGAGGTTAGTGTTAGGACTGGTCGGCCTGGTGTCGTGATAATGTGTCTGGGTGGGACATGATGCTACATGTTTGTGGCATGATGCCCCAGTACTAGACATCATAAAAAACTGCCTCACTGCAGACATCATAGCAATATGGATGAAAAATTCTTACAGCTACGTTAAAAATCGAAATCACATGCACGCACTGATTTTAGAACATACACATTTGTGTAACTTAAATTTATATATCTCTGTAATACTTTATAACCAGCAAATTTAAGGACACTTGTCAGAAAATTAGGCTGTTTGCAGTATTTTTGTTGCGATTTACAGATGACAGCTGATCACAGATTGAGTTAAGTACATTTCAAGGTTGAGAAGATTCATGCAGACTGGACCTGATTAAATGAACTTTTAAAATTCAGGTGTGTTTATCCATTACAGTCTTCATTGCTCAGAATTTGTGTTAGTACTGTGGTAATTAAAAAATAATTAGACAATGTGAATGCAATTTTACAATTATTCCAGTCTTCATGATAATTCTAAAAGAAAAATTTATAATGAACAAAAATATAACTCAAACTGGATACAGCATTTATTTATCAAAACCAAGTAAAAAATTTGATCTTCAACTTATTTTTGTAAAGAAGTATTTTGGAAAACAAAACCATCACTATAAATGTTTCTAAAACCAAAGTTACTTTAAACTGGAAAAGTTTCCAACAATTAATGAAATTCTGATTTCATCCCAAGATGTTAGGTCTTGCAATGACCATAATGGGTCAGTGGCAGCCACTGCTATTGATTTACAGAGTTTGCATTGTTTCTTTCTTCTCTTTCCTGAGAACACAATTCAAAATATTCCCACACATTGCTGCATAACTTGTCAATGGCTGTTGTCAGACTGCCAGCTTCATGGAACTTTGACTGGTACACGTATATAGTACGGTTGCAAAGTGAAACTACATATCACAGGGGTCATCTCAAAGTTGATAAACCTCTCAAGGTGCATTAAAAGTGGACCTGTTCTAATGTAAATGATACAGCAAATATTGAAATACCAATTTTTTTATTTGAATATTCACCAGAAAGTATTTTATTGGAACATTCATTTCAACTCTAGTAAAGTATTGAACTCTTAACAACAAAGTTTTCTTTTTCACATTTAAGTGAAATGTTATTTGTGCAGGATGTGATTGGCACACATTGGTCCTACCTTCTGATATCAGAGTTGATTTTTTATGTTTTCCAGAACTGATGATTCTGCATGTCTGCCTAGATATGTATTACCAATTCAAGTTTTTGGATATTATGCTTTGTCCAGCAGACCTTTTTAGTCAAGCTGTTTAGGATGTTCATGTAACATCAGGGGTCAAACTAGACTTGAATTTTAGGGAGAAGTGACTTCACCTTTTGGACAGAACAGGAAG